>JAWRVZ010000217.1:137500-430000 GCA_037043235.1 Rhodeus uyekii | reverse complement strand
GCACCCTCAGATTTGTGAGTTGAATGGGAAAAATTGTATTTTTGATAATTAAGTTGCATGGTTATTAACTAAAATATCTCTCTCACTCATTCACGTGTCTAAATTTGGCGAGTCAAACTTTATCAAACTAGACTAGACTATCTAGACCACTAGACTTTCTAAACTATGAATTGTTAGGACATGGATAGCTCCTGATTTAATACCTAAAAGTAAGGTATCATATATGCATATGCATGCATCATTTTAAGTATAGAGAGAAAGGGTAAAGGGGATGTGATGCATTGGGTTGGAAAAGATAAAATGCTCTGAGCACACGTTTTTGAATTGATCTATATTATATCATGGCTGTGCACATATGATTTACTGGATGAAACCCACCATATGGTTACCTATGTAGGTCAACAAACACCCAGGTGTCTCCTTTAAAGTCTGTGTCTGCTCCATTATTACATGCTTTTTTCCCTTAGAGAGGGAGACAGTATGACAGTTTGTCCTCTCAACAAATATGTGCACACACTCGGTGGAAGACAAGGTTCACTATGAACGCAGACAGTCCTGCACGCTTACATTATCATCACAGTTCACTTCTGGCAACTCGTTAGCACTGAGATGTCTGGCAATGAGCAAGCCACAGTTGAGTGACCTGTTTCCTAAGTCGCTCAGAGAATTATGGGGACTTAGTGACCACAGGTCAGCGGTTATCTGCATCGGCCCTTTAACCACAGCGGATCGGTGTGTTGGGATTGGTTAAGCGCTTCCAGTGTGTTTGGGAAATATCCAGCCCTTTCCTATAACCGCCAGTTTCAACACACTACACACACTAAAGAAAGATGAGCATGGAGGCGTTTAAAGAGGGGCTCTTTAAAAACATGAAGAAGCAAAAAATCTGTTAATGTTAATAAAGTAAATGGGACCAGTTTAAGGATTTGTCAGGTAAAGCGTGAAGCTTATAATTTAATCAGTGTATTTGCATTAATTCTTCTGCTTAAATTTTTTGTACTTTGTACAGTCATTTTAGTTTTAATGGCATTACGGTGTAGTTTTTTCACACTAAAATTATGTTAATGCAGATTTAAGATTTGAGATTCTAAAGTTTTTGTATTTTATACAGTCATTTTAGTTTTAATGGTCATTAAGATGTAGTTTTTTCATGTTAATGCAGATAGATTTGTTTGCATTTGAATGTTCACAGATTCACTCCATTCACTTCCATTGTCAGTGTCTCATTGTAACTCAGATTTTTAGGGAAAATTGACATTATTTTTTCAACATTGTTGATTGAGCTTAATTTTGATTGAACCCAGAATATTCTATATATCTAAAACTACAGAAAATATGGATTTAAAGATTTAGTTGTTTTTAAAGATCTCCAAATCTGTTCATGCAAGACACTTTTCAATTAAGGAATCAAATGAACATGTTAGACTTACCAAAGATGAGTGTGAATGCATATTTCTCTGTCCGTTCCATCGTTGAGCATCCAGCAGATGCAAACAGTCGAATTATTCAGTGTTCGGTTTAATTATGTAAATTTGTTATCACAGATTGTGATTCTGTAGGTGTCAATGAGACGTTGTGATTTGTTTTGTAAAACTAGAAAACAAAGTGTCAGGAACACACAGACACGCACACCAATAATCACGGGCTTAACAATTCCCGATAAATGCATCTATTGAGATTTCATTACATCTCTGCGTTGGGAATACACTTTTATCCAAAGTGACTTGCATTGCATTCAAGAAAAACATCAGTTCTTGCTTTCCCTGGGAGTCAAACCCATGACCTTGATGTTGCAAGCGCCACTCTTTACTGTACAGGAAAGCCAGGGTCATTTCAGAGTCATTATCAAAGACACAAGACAGAAATGAAAGGAGCAGCAGTTCTTGTGTAGAGTAATGGATCCAGAATGTTTCAATCTTGAGAGAGATTGAACGGCCCTGGAGCTTTTTGTCTTGGGTCATTGACATCTTTCTTACAAATTCAAATATAAAACGCCTCCTCGACCCATTCAAACACCTCCTTAGAAATCAATTTGTCTTGCTGTTCTGTGTCTCGTTTGTGATTGTTAATTAAGGAAACTTGTAGCGATTGCTTTGTCGAATTAGACCTCGTCAGCCTTCCACGCTTGTAATTGTTGCTCTCGATGCTTTATGCGGCTGTAGTAGCCCTTGATTACCTCCTGCATATGCATTTCAACGTGAATCCCTTTCACAGCACCACCAGCTTTTGATCGGGCCAGTGTAAGTGCGTCTCATCCACGGTGACTATTTGCATGCTAATTACATATTGACTTGATTTCCAAGGTAATTAGACACACATAGCAGAGCGTACCGGCAGATTCATTCTTTTACTCTTCTTTTCATTGACGTTTCTTTTAAGGCACGAAGGGCCGTACAGAAAAATTGCGCAAAGGCAAACAGATGTTACGCGCCCCCCTGAAATGATAACATTTGCCTTCCATCAAATTATCTTGTAAATGAGAAGAAAATGGCACGCTTGTCTTCAATTATGGGAAATGATAGAGGACTGCATAAAAACAGGCACCTTAAGCCTTTCATGGCATGCAAACGCTGCTCATTTGCTGGTAATGACTCCTCTTTAAGCCCAGACCATGCAGGACTGCTCGGATGTGGAAATGGCACTGGTGTGAAGAACCAAAGGCCTGTCTTTCCTTATCCTTTTATGGGGCATGAGGAAATTGACGTAACACACACACACACACACACGGTGCATTGTGATCCTCATTGCCTGCTCCGCCTTGAGTCTCAGTAGTGCTGCGTCTGACTGCATTGGGTAATCGGCATGGATGTAACCTGGTGATGAACTCTATCAAAGCAATTGCACTGAAATCAAATGGTCAAAGTGGAGCTGGTCAGTTCCTCTATTCTCATTGACGGCCATTCAAAATTAGCTTTGTGTTCTGACATTAATATTTTTTGATATATTGAGGTAAAATGGTAAAATCTTAATTATACCGAATGTGTTCAGTTTGTATTAAGCGTGTGTTTTGATGATTTGACTTGTAGGGTCATTAAAACAAATATCCCTTCCACACGTCACTTTTGGTCACTGTATATTAAAACATTAAGAGCGTGAGAACACAAGAGGGAGCACTAGGACATTTGGGCAATTAAGTTTGACATGAAGAAGAAGCCTTACTTCCTGTTACTTTAACTTTTCTAATTCTTAAGAAAGTCTTTTATTAGATGGAGGGTTATTATATTTGGTTGAAAGAGGTCATTTTCCTCACAGCAGGATGCAGGGTTTACTTCCACTAAGATTTGAACAGATGAAATAGAACATCCTAGAATTCATTATGCTATTAATCTGTGCTCCCCCCCCCCCCCCCCAAAAAAAAAAAAGGGAAAAAGAGAGAGAGAATTATGTGTCTCCGGGGACAGGAAACGTTCTTATTGGACCTAAAACTCAGTGGTAAGTCGTTTGGTGCTGAAAGAATGTGGCCATTTCATGTTCAGAATATCTTTGATTCCTCTTTGATAACAAGTAGTTTGTAAATTATAGGTGATGTGTGTATTTACTTTGGATTTTTTGTTGTTGTTGAAAATTTAGATTTTAGAAGATTAGCCAAAATGTAAGACATTTTATACTCTTAAATTACTGTTTTCTTCTGGATAATAATAGTGTGTATGTGTGTGTGTGTGTTTGTGTGTGTTTGTATGTGTTTGTACGTGAGCGTGCATGCATGCATGCGTGTGTTTGTTTGTTTGTTTGTGCGTGAGCATGCATGCATGCGTTTGTTTGTGTGTGTGTGTTTGTGCGTGAGCATGTGTGCATGCATGTGTGTGTGTGTGTGTGTGTGTGTTTGTGCGTGAGCATGCATGCGTGTGTTTGTTTGTTTATTTGTGTGTGCGTGTTTGTACGTGAGCATGCATGCGTGTGTTTGTTTTTTTTTTTTTGGTTGTGTGCATGTTTGTATGTGTTTGTGCATGCGTGCATGCGTGTGTTTGTTTGTTTGTGTGTGTGTGTGTGTGTGTGTTTGGCAGTGGTTTGCATGAGCCTGAGGCTCAGATCTCTTAAACCTCATGATTCACCCAGTGGTCTTTAAGAGCACTGGTCATTTTGTGTACAAACATGCCTTGAAGAAATCTCTGAAGGAAGCATGTGCCCTGCGCTCTGAACCATAAAACTCCAGCTTAATGCGTTTACCAGCCACTGGAGCTGTGTGTCACTGTCATCTGTGTGAATCACTCAGTCACTTTTTGCCATTGTTGAGTTCTTGAATTACTTTATATCTTAGGCTCATATTTTCAAGAAAAAGCATTAACATTTTGAAGGATGTATTAGACAAATGCAAGTTTTGTTGTGCTGATTATATAAATTTTGAATAAAAGTGTTCCCATTTTTTATTAATGAATTTCCATGACTATGAACTGTAAAAAAACGATCTATTATAAACTATTTTACTAAAAGCTATTAACATCAGCTTTGATCACAGGAGTAAATTACACTTTACTATATATTCACATAGAAAACAGCTGTTTTACACTGATATAATATTACACTGTTTTACTGTATTTATCATCTAATAAATTCAGCTTTAATCACAGGAATAAATGACACTTTACTATATATTCACATAGAAAACAGCTGTTTTACACTGATATAATATTACACTGTTTTACTGTATTTATCATCTAATAAATTCAGCTTTAATCACAGGAATAAATGACACTTTACTATATATTCACATAGAAAACAGCTGTTTTACACTGATATAATATTACACTGTTTTACTGTATTTATCATCTAATAAATTCAGCTTTGATCTCAGGAATAAATGTATTTTAAATTGTAAATATTCACAATTTAACTGTATTTTTGAATAAATGCAGCCATGGCGAGCATAAGAGACTTATTTCATAATAATTCAATATGGTTCATCTAACCAGACCCAAATGCAATGACACATCATCATTTTGAACTTGCCAAAGAGTCAAAACTAGGAAAAAACTCCGAATGAACTGTTTATTACAGGATTAATTCAACTAAAAATGAAAGTGTACAAACCCCCATGTGTTGTCACGCAGCCAAAATGACAAAAACAAGTGGAGTCCAACTCGGTCACTGTAATCGTCTTCTGAAGTCATTTTAATAGCTTTTGTGGCAAGTCGTGTACGGTAAGTTCAATGAAAGTTAAAGAGAAGTGAAGGGGATTATACTCAGCGGCTATATTTGTTATTAATTAAAATAACAACAAAGGGTTTGGAACAACCCAAGGTGAGTGAATTTTTAACGGTCTCTTTAAGACATTGTTTTGAACTTCATCCTTCCTCGATGAATATTCGTGTCCAGCAGTGTCTGTATCTATTCCTTCATTGATTTGTTAGGTTTGAAAAGGACAGAGAAATGAGCCTGATCTTTGGTTTAACTGAGTTTTTCCTGCTGCTGTCCGTGAAGGACTTTAGCACTGTGTGTCTGACTCCAATCAGAGCTCCTGCACTCCTCTGCCAGTGAGATGTTGCCACTCTAAACTGGTTGGTATGCTAGTGTGTTTCAACTAATGGCCACATCTGTCAGGAGCAGAGAAGCAGGGCCAGGATTTACCTGACAGCTCAAAAACTGAGCACAAGCCAAATAAACAGCTTTTTTCCATCTGTCACATCACCTCTGACTGTGTGCCGTGGGCAGAGTTCAACTAGTGGACAACACCTTTTTACACCCGGGACAGGAGAGAGAGATGCTGATGGAGGGATGCCAGATTGCTTTCCCACAGATGCCAGGACAGCAGAATGGTGAATGAACAGGGTTCCTGTCTTATCCTATCTGCCTACGTGGGGAGTAAAATATGACATCCACATCATGGTGAAGATGAATGCTTTGAGTCAGCGTTTTTGGGATTTCTCTCGGAGGACTGCATGATAAGCGTGAGGCTGTTGCTCAAATGGGTCCGTGCTGAATTTTCTGTGTGTTGTTGTCATGCGCATCTTAGCAGGATGTTACTCGACCACAACACCGGCCTGAAGTGTCAGCAGAGACCGTGACTCTACTAAACCCTCCCTTCCTCAACATCCATCGGCACATACTGGCGGGAGGATTTCAATCTTCAACCAGATGCACTGGATTAAATACTTTGAATGTCCCAATCTCAGTCTGACTTCTGACCTGAAATGCAGTCTACATGTTTGTTTGTTGGTCAGAGGAGAACCCGGAAAACCTTGCTGTGATCGTGTAACGACTTGGGTTTGAAACTATAGGGTTCAGGTTAGGGTTTGGTTTTGGTTTAGTAGCTTATAATGATTCATAATTTCATAATTCATAAAAGAGATTTATGCAACTGGGATTTGCATTGTTGGTTATTGACTGCTATAACAGGTTCTGGTTCCAATCGGTTTTGAAACCATTTTCAGCATTTACAAATTTCACAAATAATAAGAGGAAAAACATGGCAAGCACAGGTTCACACCAAGAACAATAACTATAAAGATTTAATAATCATTCTAATTCACACTATAACTATAATGTCACAGAGAAGCAACCTTGTTGGAATCACGTTGATTTTGTTCCAGCTGAGGAACGATAAAAACATTGAAGGCCAATTGGAATCCACTTGACTTTAAAAAGCTCAAGCGTTTAATGGTATAGATGACAAAACTGCAGTGCATTTATCATAAATATATTATAATCATATATTTTTTGGGTGAACAGGCATTGCATTAAGCATGCAATTTTAAAGTAGAAAGAATGAAATAGTATTTACTCGTGAAACATACTTTTTGAAAAATAATGCCTGCAATGTGTAACTATGTCAGGACTAAATACATTTTCACTGAATTAGTTAATTAGTTAAGCTATCAGGCATTCTGAAATTTCAAGCTAAATATTTTTATTTATTTTTTTAAGTTTGGTAGAGAAATAAAACATGCTTTCACAAGCTTTTCTCACATCCATCTGCCTTAGAGATACAAGCTTCTCTTTAAGACATTTTGCTGAATGTTTTTAATACTTTATCTTTTGGCTTCAGATGTGTCTTCTGTGCCGCCTTGAACATGCATGTGTTTATGAGTGTAAGATGCCCTTTATGGAACTGTATAATACACAGTTATTATGTCAAAATACTATATACAAATATAAAGTTGTAATGGAAATAGAAACAGATGTTTTCTTCTGTACTGGGATTGATGTAGGGTGGGAAATTGGTTCTTTCCATTGGTGTTTGGGTGGTGGCAGATATAAATGCAAGCTTGCAGTCAATTGTAAGAATGCATGGTTTATGAAGAGAAAAGCATTGGAGAAGTCTGACATGCATTAAAATTGCAAAAGTGTTTAAAAATGCAAAAACTATATGCATAGGTGAATCATTCACCCTAAAATAAAAAAGAATAGAATATAATAGAAAAAAATGGAAAATTTATGAAAAAATTGGTGCATTTTTAAAGAGACACAGGACAGCAAAAAAGGCTATAGCTTTCATAGTAAATAAATGCATGAATGAAATTCTTTCAGGCCAGTGGAAGTAAACCTCTGAACTACTGGCCTGCGGAGAAATCTTTGTTGCTGAGCCCAGCTTGGTGTCGTCTTTTAGACTTAACTATGAACTCTGAATTGAGAGTTCAGTTTTAGAGTATGCATCACATATATCATCTCTTCAGAGGCTGGCCGCAATTTTCTGAAGGACCCTCAGTGCCTCCCATTCTTGTGATTTGAAATGCCTCTTGAAACTTCAAAATATAGAGTTGAGTCCTTTACAAAACACCTTGGTGTCACGGTTCATGTATTCATTGACTCCTCATTCTGCATGTGTTTGACTGTGTGATGATTGTGGGAGGCGTGGCTTCTGATTATTCACTCCACACTCATTCCATACACCTGTTGATCATTACACCCTGCCTTTATCAAGCCTCCACTAACTCCCTGTGTTTGTCAGATGGTTGTTTTGTGTGCATCAGTGTCGTCGGACCTTCCGTTCCTGTGTCTTCGTTCCTGGCTGTCCGTCGTCTCTGTTCCCGTGTTTCCATGTCATTCACTGGGATTATCTGCACTCACCGATCTGTCCATTGAGTCCCTGCGTCATCCTGTTCTGCCAGCCTGCATCATCATTTTTCATCTGGACTTTGTTATTCTGACCACTAACAATAAACTCATATTGCACTTGCTATTGGATTCATCTCTTCATTCCATTCTGACATAACCATCTGACCAACCATGGATTCAGCGAGTGCGAACAACTGGCAGGACTTCCTCGTTAACAACACGGCACGCCTTGACCAGCAGGAGGAACTGATGGTCGCGACGGGGCGTGCCGTACAGGCGTTGGTGACGCAGGTGTCCGAGCTCTTCAACAGGATTCAACAACTTCCTGTTCTCACTGCGCCTGACCCGCCGTCCGTTCCCCAATTCATCAACCACTCCAACAGCTCACAAGAACCACAATTACCTCCACCTGAATGTTATGCAGGTGAGCCTAACCTTTGCAGAGCATTTTTGACTAAATGTTCTGTTTTCTTTTCACTTCAGCCTCTGACGTATTCCACTGAACAGTCAAAAGTAGCCCTCGTCATCACGTTACTTTCAGGACGAGCGGCGCTATGGGGAACGGCGGTGTGGGAGAATAAAGACCAATGCTGTTCCTCGTTCCAAGCCTTCTCGGAAGAGATGAGAAGGGTTTTCGACCGGTCGGCTGTCGGTCGCGAGGCGGCACGCCAACTTTCCGATCTCTATCAGGGTAAGCGATCGGTTTCCGACTACTCTATCGAATTCCGCACCCTCGCGGCCGACTTGAGATGGAACGAGGAGGCGCAGTGGGACAGGTTCCTGCATGGGCTGGCTGACCGTGTCCAGCGAGAAATCTATGCCCTGGACCTTCCCCACAGCCTCAATGGACTGATCGAACTTGCTCTGCGAGTGGACGCTCGGTTGGAGCGGGTCAAACAGCTGACCACTCAATCCGCAGGTCCAGGGACCACAGAGTTTCCTACCAACTCTCCTGGAACGGCCAGCCAATTCTGCGATCCCAAGCCCATGCAGGTCAGCAGAGCTCGGCTTTCCCGGGAGGAGAGAGAGCATCGTAGTACAAACGGTCTCTGCATGTACTGTGGTGGAGTGGGACATCTCATCGACCGATGTCCGGTAAAGGCCAAGAGTCCGTCAGTAAGGAGGCTACGGACGGGCGCCATCTCTTTGCACAAAACCTCATCAACTCTCCTCCCGGTAAGACTCCAATGGGCAGACTCATCTCACCGGTGTCAGGCATTGGTGGATTCTGGGGCTGAGGGTAATCTTCTGGACAAGACACTTGCTCATCACCTCCGGATTCCATTATCGTCACTTTCTCACCCCATTCCCGTCAATGCACTTGGGGGTCAGAAACTACCGGATATTACCCACAAGACCAATACCATCACTCTGCTCACGTCAGGAAATCACTCAGAAGAAATTGACTTTTTGATTACAGACTCTCCTCTGGCTCCCATCGTCCTCGGTCACCCTTGGCTGGTCAAGCATAACCCCAGGGTGGACTGGGGACATAACAGCATTTCCACCTGGAGCGAGCAGTGCCACGCCTCTTGTCTTGTGTCTGCATGTACGTCTGTGTCTAGTTCTGTGTTGCAGGAGGAGCCGGTGAATATGTCTAACGTGCCCTCGGAGTATCTCGACCTGAAGGAAGTGTTCAGTAAGTCGCGAGCTGCTTCTCTTCCTCCTCATCGTCCCTACGACTGTGCTATAGATTTATTGCCAGGTATGTCTCCGCCTAAGGGCAAGTTATACTCACTTTCCAATCCGGAGAGGGAGGCCATGGAGAAATATATTTCTGATTCTCTAGCAACCGGGTTCATCCGCCCCTCTTCTTCTCCAGCGGGGGCGGGATTCTTTTTTGTGGGGAAGAAAGATGGTTCTTTGCGACCTTGCATCGATTACCGAGGGCTGAATAACATCACGGTGAAGAACACTTACCCTTTACCGTTGATGTCTTCAGCTTTCGAGAGGTTGCAGGGAGCATCCTTTTTCACAAAACTGGATTTGCGTAACGCATATCATTTGGTTCGCATAAGAGAGGGGGATGAATGGAAGACAGCGTTTAATACCCCCAGGGGGCACTTTGAATACTTGGTAATGCCTTTCGGGCTGTCCAACGCTCCTGCTGTCTTCCAAGCTCTCGTTAATGACGTGCTGAGAGACATGGTAGATCAGTTCATGTATGTTTACCTGGATGACATACTGATTTTTTCTTCGTCTCTCCAGGAACATGTTCAGCACGTCCGACGAGTGCTCCGACGATTGTTACAGAATGGGCTTTTTGTCAAGGCGGAGAAATGCGTTTTTCATGCACAGTCTGTTCCTTTCCTAGGATACATTATCTCATCCGAGGGTGTGCGCATGGATCCCGACAAGATTAAGGCTGTGGTAGATTGGCCAATCCCAGATTCCCGTAAGGCCCTGCAGAGGTTTCTGGGATTCGCTAATTTTTACCGACGTTTTGTTCGTAACTTTAGCCAACTAGCCGCGCCTCTGACAGCCTTGACCTCCCCCAGAACTACGTTCAGGTGGTCTGATGCAGCCGACGCTGCATTTTCCAAACTCCAGGCAGGCTCGGTGGGCCCTTTTTTTCGGACGTTTTGATTTTCTTCTATCGTACCGCCCGGGTTCCAAGAACATCAAACCCGATGCTTTATCGCGTATTTTTGACCGTTCCGAACGCCCGTCTACTCCCGAGTACATTTTTCCAGAGAAACTCATAATTTCTGCACTCGTATGGGAGGTCGAATCGAGGGTCAAGTCGGCCTTAGAAGGGGTAACGCCTCCGCCCGATGGTCCACCGAACCGTTTATTTGTGCCGGAGGAAGTAAGGTCCGAGGTCATCCAGTGGGGTCACTGTTCCAAGGTGGCTTGTCATCCAGGGATCAGTCGCACAAATTTCTTGGTCAAGCAACGCTTCTGGTGGCCTAGAATGGCTCGCGACATTCGAGATTTTGTTTTGGCTTGTTCGGTTTGCGCTCAGGGTAAGACTTCCAATCGCTCCCCAGATGGGTTACTCCAACCGCTGTCTGTGCCTTCGAGACCCTGGTCCCACATCGCTCTAGATTTTGTTACCGCCCTCCCACCCTCCCAAGGGAACACAGTTGTTTTGACTGTAGTGGACCGGTTCTCGAAGGCGGCACATTTCATCCCCTTACCCAAATTACCATCGGCTAAGGAGACAGCGGAGACTGTCATTGAACACGTCTTTCGTTTACATGGCCTTCCGACTGACGTGGTCTCTGACAGGGGTCCCCAATTTATTTCTAAATTTTGGAAAGAGTTTTGTAAATTGCTGGGTGCGACTGTGAGTCTGTCTTCGGGTTTCCATCCCCAAAGCAATGGCCAAACTGAGCGGGCCAACCAAGATCTAGAAAGAAGTCTGCGATGTATTGTGTCCCAGAATCCTTCTTCCTGGAGTCAACAACTCCCTTGGGTTGAGTACGCTCATAACTCGTTACCTGTGTCATCCACGGGCCTTTCGCCTTTTGAGTGTAGCATAGGTTACCAGCCACCTATTTTTCAGAGTCTGGAATCCGAAGTCGCGGTCCCCTCCGCTCACGCATTTATCCAGAGGTGCCATCACACCTGGAGTAGAGCCCGTGAGACTTTATTGCAGGTGGGAGCGCGCACCAAGGTTCAGGCTGATCGCCACCGGTCGGAACCTCCCGATTACGTCGTTGGTCAAAAAGTGTGGCTTTCTTCTAAGGACATTCCTCTCCGGTCCGTCTGTAACAAACTTGCACCCAAATTCATTGGCCCGTTCATTGTCACCAAAATCATTAGTCCGGTGGCAGTCCGCCTCAAACTACCTCCCGCGTACGGGAGGATTCATCCCGTATTCCATGTTTCCAAAATTAAACCCGTTGTTTCTTCTCCCATTAACCCGCCTGTCCCGGTTCCCCCACCGCCGCGACTCGTAGATGGGGAACCAACTTATTCGGTAAATCGCATTCTGGATTCGAGAAGGAGGGGACGCGGATTTCAGTACCTGGTGGACTGGGAGGGTTACGGTCCGGAGGAGAGAAGTTGGGTTCCTGCTAGGGACATTCTGGATCACTCCCTTATCGATGAATACAATCGACAGGTAAGCTCTCCTGGGAGCGCCGAGAGGCGCTCCTAGGCGGGGGGGTACTGTCACGGTTCATGTATTCATTGACTCCTCATTCTGCATGTGTTTGACTGTGTGATGATTGTGGGAGGCGTGGCTTCTGATTATTCACTCCACACTCATTCCATACACCTGTTGATCATTACACCCTGCCTTTATCAAGCCTCCACTAACTCCCTGTGTTTGTCAGATGGTTGTTTTGTGTGCATCAGTGTCGTCGGACCTTCCGTTCCTGTGTCTTCGTTCCTGGCTGTCCGTCGTCTCTGTTCCCGTGTTTCCATGTCATTCACTGGGATTATCTGCACTCACCGATCTGTCCATTGAGTCCCTGCGTCATCCTGTTCTGCCAGCCTGCATCATCATTTTTCATCTGGACTTTGTTATTCTGACCACTAACAATAAACTCATATTGCACTTGCTATTGGATTCATCTCTTCATTCCATTCTGACACTTGGGTCATACCACTTCAAGCTTTTGCACAATGTGACGTGGCGATTATCACACATGCTGAGTATGATGAAGCAGTTCTCCATGAATTTGTAATGGAGCCACATGTTGTTGAACAGCGCCTCAATTAGAGCGCAGCTGCACAGGATTTGACGTGAGGATTGTGACTATTCACCCATGAGCACAATCTCTGGATTATTCATGGTGCTCATACATCACTACAGATTTGTGTAATGGAAATCGACCATTGCAGTTTTTGACTGATCTTTGGTGCATTTGGTCCATTTGGGAGTGGAGCATCAAAGACACATGTCTACAGTACATATACAACATTGTGCATGCAAAATACATATCACTTTCCACATTTTTTTTTTTTTTTGCAGCTGTAATGCAATTCAATTAGTAGAACTGTATAATCCTTGCAAATGTTGATGTAACCTTGGATTTCTGTTCATCAGAGTGAAGTAAAAATGTAAACAAACATATTTGTTGCATAAATTCACATAACTTGCCGTTCCCTCTGACCTCTAAAGCAAATGACATGCTAATGCTCTTCCCTCAGGTGAGTCGAATGGAGTTGCTCGCATTTTTTGTAGAAATATGCACATCGTATATATATAGAGTAGAGACTGTGTCTGATTTGTAGTGCATGTTCTGTTTGCCTCTACTGGTATTAAAGTGTGTTTCGGTATTTCGGTGCCTTCAATCACCAGTGTTATTGTATGCAAACAGAAAGGCAACAGTCCAGGGAAGCACTTCATTTCCCTTTATGAGTGCACTTTATTATTCATTAGACAAAATTAAGCACTGTTGATGGAAATTTCTCACCATTTCCTTTCACTTAAAGTGGAAATTAAGGGCAACTGTGGTCTTTTCCATGTTCTAATGTCTAGTGTGCATGTACTGAGCAGATGAAGAGTGGCTCACTTCAATTGAGCAGAACAAAACAGACAGGGGTTAAGGACCTGAGGAGTTTGAAGAAGCTGTTTTAAATTTGAAATATCATTTTAGCAAGACTCTTCGGGAGACTGAGCATGGAGGGCAATGAGTGTAAAAACCCTGCCTTGTCAAACTCTTCTAAAATCAAAGTCTGGGACGCTCTTGGGCTTTCACTGAGAAATACTCGATTCAATATGCAAGTCAGCACTGTGATCAAATCCCCCATGATTTGTCTTGTTCGTTTCTGCTTTGTTTCATCAGTTGTTTTTCACACGTTTGTTTACTCATTTTTCATTACTTCAGCAAAGCTAAATAAGGATTTTTAGATAAGGATTTTCTACGAGGATCGTTCTGCGCTGACAGAGTCATTCAAATGAACCATAACTATAGCAGATAATGACAATTGATATCAGTGCAACTGGATTGACGCTTCAAACGGTGGTGCGCTTTGAAGTCAATGTATTTAATGAATTTTTCATTTCCATTTCTTCACAAAAGTTCATTTGAGATCAAACTGTGTTGGGCTGTAGTACCGCTGTGGTCCCCTAGGAGTCCCGGACCCTCTTCTGAACATCCGGTTCCTGGTTTATTTCCCTGATAAGCTCAGAACTTGTCATTTGTTTGTTTGCAAGCTGACGACCGGCTCACAGCCGCCTCCGTGTTTAGTCTGGGGAGCTAATGCTACACGAGCTGATGTGGTTAACCTGGTTTCTTCTCCTCTTGAGATGTGCATCCCTAACAAGTCAGCTTATAGCTTTCATGTGTCATTTCTCTGTGTATCCACTGCCTGTTGGGATACCGAAGTCACATTTGCCTTGATCTCTGATCAAGGATTGAGATAAATGAAGCTTGGGCGCACACCATACTGTGGCCGTGCTAAGAGGTTAATTAGATGAGAATGTCTTATGTTTTCTTTTCTGCTCTCTTTTCATAAGGTAAATGCGAATGTTCCCTGCTTGTTCCTTTGCTGAGGCACAGGATCATTAGAGCAGATATTAGCCATGGATTCATCATGGGTGCAGGGTGTTCTGGGATTGAACTGCACTGTCTCTTTATGCGTGTCACTCTGACAGCACATGCCCTACATTTACCGTCTCTCCAAAGCACAATATGAACTAAACAGCTGTTTGTTTCTTGAGAAAATTACATGTTCTAGGATTTGAAGGGAATGCTTTTTTTAATGTGAATCGGGTAATATTTTTTCCTTACATTAACAGATTCATTTAATGGACGAGGTGATTAACTGGCATCATAAGGAGACAGAATGACTTGTTGTTCTCGTCAAACCACGTCACTAACCTGTCAACCATGTGACCAGGAGACTGTCTGCTCTTGTGTGGAAAATTACTAGTTTTGTTTACCTTTTTTTCTTAGCCAATCAGAATCATTTAACCGTCATCATTGACGTAGTTAGTAGCCTCTGTTAGAGTATAATTGCTGTAACAATGTTATTGTATGTGGGGCGGCCTACGAACTCCTTGTGAGACCTGAAGCTTCTGCTGATGAAACTGCAAACTAAACTTCACAAAAATTTCTTCTATTGACTGCACTTCTGACTCCTGCTCTTCATTCAACATATCTGGTCCCTGGGTCTTTACAGTAATATCAGTCAATAACCATTAATGCAAATCCCTATTACATAATTCTCTTTTTAAAAGGATTCATTGAGAGTCCAGGGAGTTTGAGTTTCATTTTTGCAGTTATAGGAGGGCGTGCATGACTTGCAACAAAAATATGCCAAATTATGCTGCCTTTTTCAGTTGAGTAATTTGCCAGTGCAGTGCATTTAGAATTGAATTATGATTTAAAGCAAATTTAATGACAAACTACTGTGGAACAGCGTCGCCTTGGATCAGAAAAAAAGAATCAGGCACGTTTGCAAACTGTTTAACTTTGAAATTAAAGCAAGATGAATAGATAAATAAAAATCAGAATGGCATGCATATTGAAAGTACAGGTGTTGAGTTGCAGCGCGATCCCTCCTGTGGCTCAAACTGTGCTGACATCAGCGCTCCAGCTGTTCGCAGAGGTGAGAGTGGCTTTAGAAGTCAATGCCGTGTTTATTTATTCATTTCGTTTTGGCCTTTCACGTCTGTCATGATTAAAAGACTTATGTGTTTACTGCAAATGCACTTTGCGGTCGAAAGAGTCAGAGAGCGAAAAAAGCGTCATGATTTAATATACTAATTATCTCTGTCGGCTAATTAGAATTCAGTATTTCACTGGTGTAAATAGAGACAGACATGGGCACCTCAGCTGCTGCAGGGAAGGAGATGACGTCAAGCTGCGAGCGTCGCCGTTCACACACCGGCTTCGGTCATTAATTACCCTCAGTAAGAGTTGAGAAGCCGTGCTAATGACTGAGAGTGGCTGTGAATGAAATGAAGTATTTTTCCTTATTCCTGAGAGGTCTTTTAAGCATTGAAACAGTACTGCATTGTTGTGTGTGTGTGTGTGTGAGTTTTGCTGGTTTCATGTTCTCTTGAAATTTTTTTTCATCAACATTTATAATAATTATAATCAAAGTGCTCATTACGCAGGGTCTGAACAGTGACTATGTCTGTGAGTGATGCACAGTTTGGCTGTTACAGTGGGAACAGACATTTACAGCATTGACAGAAGGATACTTGACATTTTTATTGTTCTTTATCAGTGCTGTGTCTTCTGAAATGCAGAAGCGAACTCTCTTTCTCTGCAGTTTGGATTTTTTATTATGTAAATTCATGTCCCAGTTCCATTTGTTGTTAACATGTTTCTGGGTTAAGGCACTGCCGTTCAAAAATTTGGTGTCAGTAAAAGGATTTGCTCACCAAGGGTGCATTTATTTGCTCGAAATATACTGTAAAAACTGAAACATTGTGTATTTAATAGAGCGTTTTCTCTGCAAATCGATTGTAAAAAGTAATTTATCCTGTGATTAAAGCTGAAATTATTAGATGATAAATACAGTAAAACAGTGTAATATTATATCAGTGTAAAACAGCTGTTTTCTATGTGAATATATAGTAAAGTGTCATTTATTCCTGTGATTAAAGCTGAATTTATTAGATGATAAATACAGTAAAACAGTGTAATATTATATCAGTGTAAAACAGCTGTTTTCTATGTGAATATATAGTAAAGTGTCATTTATTCCTGTGATTAAAGCTGAATTTATTAGATGATAAATACAGTAAAACAGTGTAATATTATATCAGTGTTAAACAGCTGTTTTCTATGTGAATATATAGTAAAATGTCATTTATTCCTGTGATTAAAGCTGAATTTATTAGATGATAAATACAGTAAAACAGTGTAATATTATATCAGTGTAAAACAGCTGTTTTCTATGTGAATATATAGTAAAGTGTCATTTATTCCTGTGATTAAAGCTGAATTTATTAGATGATAAATACAGTAAAACAGTGTAATATTATATCAGTGTAAAACAGCTGTTTTCTATGTGAATATATAGTAAAGTGTCATTTATTCCTGTGATTAAAGCTGAATTTATTAGATGATAAATACAGTAAAACAGTGTAATATTATATCAGTGTAAAACAGCTGTTTTCTATGTGAATATATAGTAAAGTGTCATTTATTCCTGTGATTAAAGCTGAATTTATTAGATCATAAATACAACATTTATGCTTTATCTCTTTAAAGTTATTAAATTTTCAGCTTTTTTAAAATTAGTTCTACAAGATTCAACTAATTTGTTTCAGTCAGTTTCATGTAATTTAAATTGAACATGAAAGCTTATTGTTCTTAAAAATGTAAGGCTGCAACTTTTTTTGTGTTGTAATGCTGACTTGCTGCTCAAGAAACAGTTATTCTTATCAGTTTTGTAGAAAACATTATGCATTTAAAAAAAAAATTTTTTTTAAATGAAAGTCTGTGACGTCACATTTAATCAATTTAATGCATCCCTGCTAAGTATAAATATAAGTATTAATTTCTTTAACATACGTCTGTATGACCACATTATTCTGCAACTGACCAATCAGAATCTTCAGTTGCAGAGAGGTGCCTAACCACTACGTACTGAGAATATATTTTATTCGCACCTTTGCAAGATCTTGGCACCATTGTGTGATGTGTGTCTGTGACCAATGTTTTCTTTTCTGCTTTGCCAAATGCATCTTAATTTTACGTTTTCAAGCAGCAACTTTTTACATGTAAACAAATGAAATATTTTAATTAGAGAAAGTGACCCTAACCCACCTGATTCAGGAAAAGATTAAAAAGTACAGTTTTGGCTTGTTTGCTTATCTAATTCTATTGGAAAGCATTTCATGAGCAATGTTTTTCTTGTTCTTTCACTCCCTGTTCTAGGCAGAAGAAGAGAGAAGCTCGTTCGTGAGCGCAGCCTCCTGTGTCACTGTGATTTCTCCGAAGGCCGAACACCCCGTTCCTCTTCAGCTGATGCTCGTGGCCCCAGGTGACCCTTACGAGGGCCAGTCCCTCTTTCCATCCCTTCTCTCCCTATCTATCCCTCTCCTTCCTCCCCTGTGGACAGTCTACCTTCAAACAGTACAACAACTCTAGCCAGCTTCAAAGTGTTTTTTTGTCTCTCTAGCATATGCCGCTTGCTGTTTGAAGTTTTAAATGTCTTGTCGTTTACGATAGAATGCAAATGCAGTGAAGTGCCAGAATAAACATGCATGTGTGGGTGATTCCTTATGTAATATGTCCATCTGGAGAGTCAGTCTTAATTCAATAATGTTTTGGTGTGATAAAAGAAAAACATTATTTTATTTCATAACCGAAAACTAAATTTAGCTATACAGTAAAATTGTAAGAATATAATTAGTACTGCTATGATGGACACACTCAAAAGTACTAATTCCCCTGTAAATTAAAATACTATCATCATCTACTTTTGGGAGAAAGACGTCCGAGCTTCTGTTTTTCACACAAAGATGCTTATTTCTTCTACCAAGTGTCAAAAGTACAAGAAAAGACCATGAAAGTGGCCCATACAACATTCTTAGTGTGTTCATACTTGTAGTTTTCTTCTCTTGGTTTTTGCTCCAGACTAAAGAAGAACATATGTTTAGTCCTGGTTCGCTTCACTTTTGCCGCTGGGATAAATGCATAAACGGTGCATACATTTTACATCTACATTTCTGCATTTATCAGATGCTTTTATCCAAAGCGACTTGCATTGCATTCAAGAAACACATTGTAATCAGTTCTTGCTTTCCCTGGGAATCAAACCCATCAGCTTGCCGTTGCAAACACTAATGCTCTACTGGTATTTATGTAGTTGAGAACTAGGCTTATAAAATGAGTAAAAGATTCAAAACGGCGACAGGAATAAATAATGAATTGTACCAAACTGCTATGGGCAACATCACGACTACAATCAGAAATTCGGGTAACCTTAAGCGTTCTGTCCTTCTTGTGGACACATCTTGCGACATCATGTCCTGTTTTTGGTTGGTTTTTCTGTCTCTGATCTGTGCTGAGATCATGTTTCACTCAAACCTCACCAGTGTTTGTTTGGAAGCGGGCCGAGACCCCCTGTCCGCTTGTTTGGTGGCACCAGCGTTCGGCCGGCAGTTTTCACTCTTATTCAAATGAACCGCACTAACAGAGTTGCAATTGCAATCATTTAAATCAAACTAAACCTCCCAAAAACCTGCTTGAAGCCTCTTTGCCATCATTACAACTCTACTGTGAATGTATTTCAATCTGTGTGTGCGTGTTTGTTTTTATCACAAACATCTGGTCGCAGTGTATCAAGTGTTCAGAGTTTATTTGTGCAATTTCAGGATGTATTTTTACGAGCATTTTTTATTTTAACGAAAAGTTTAGAGTTTAGTTTGGGAAAAAATGGATGTGAAGAAATAGGGATGGATCGGGTCATGAGCCATGTTGGACTGGAACTGTCATTGTGTTTAACTCTTTCGGTTGGTGACATTATGGGCTGTTAGCTTGTTGTTTTTGCGATGGAACGCTATCGGACTGATCTTGACATAATTGAGATAGACAAATGCTTTTATACCATCCTATCAAACATAAAACGATGCTCTAACATTAGTGCGCTCGTTTGTGAACCAGCTCCTACCATTCTAAGAACGTTCTTTACCGGTTTTATTTTCTATAGAGAGGAAACCTAATATTTTCTAATGAAAGAAATGCCCATAAAAAAAAATAAAAAAATAAAATAAAATAAAATAAATAAATATATATATATATATACAAATGTATGTATGAATGAAAGAAAAGAAGAAGGCCAAAATATTAAATGTCATGAATGTAAATTGAATTCACTGTTTTTTTTTTTATTACAATTTTCACCTGAGATTTGGAGCAAAAATGTATGGGAATAAAATGACTTTAGAAAGACGGCGGCATCATTGTTTTATTTTTACACTGATATTTGTAGGTGTGTTAGTAAAATCTGTTGACTTTAGAAATCTTTGTTGCATTGTATGCCAACAGTGACAGTTCAAAAATGGGGAAAAGTACTTTTTTAAAAAGTTTGCACGTCTGTAACACAAGAAGTATTAAAGAAATCTTAATATGATTTCAGATTCTGGTTCTTAAACGTTTCTGTTGGTCTCTTCATTGTAACTAAATGATTTCAAAGGAAAAGGTTAAGAACTAGAATCTAAAATCAAATATTTTATACTTTTTCAATGACAGACACACAAACGTAGGAAAATTAATATTTATGACACTCAGACGGGTGTATTCTATGTAATTTTGATGGGTTGATGGGATAAAACGGGATACATATCAAGTTTCAACTTAATCTGTTGTTCGGATGTTCCTCTTTATAGGAAAAAAGTGTAAGCTGAATGAAAGTGACCCTCATTTTGGTTTTGACCGTTTAAAATGTGTTCAATTGACCAATTTAATCATTAATATCTCCGTATATCTGGGATCGAATCATGTAAGGCCTTTATGAAGATGCAAAAAGAAAAGTTTATTAAGAAGAACCAGAATCTAAAAGGATATGAAGATTTCTTTAATATTTTAATCTTTAATCTCTACAGTTACAGAAACTAAAAAAGTGCTTTTCTCTGTTTATGAACTCTCACCGTCGGCATTTAATGCAACAAAGATGGCTAAAGTCAACAGATTTAACTAACAGACCGATCAACCTGTGTGTAAACAAAAAATAATGATGCTTCCATCTTTCTCAAGTCACTTATTCCATGTCATTTGGCTCCAAATCTCAGCTGGAAATTGTGGTTTTGACCCTCCTCCACAAAACAGTGAATTACTCAAACAGTGAATATACATCCATGATATTTTTGCCTTTCATAATTAGCTATGTTTGTCTTTCTTCAGAAAAAATGTAATCACAATCACAAATTTGACCCGGGGACGTTTCTGAAATCTGCTTGATTTGACATGTGTGTATTTACAGTATGGCTGGAAGATACTTAATTTATTGCTATAGCTCATTTTCCACTGAAAGTCCTGAACATTTAACTTATGTTTAAGTATCTTAAGAGCCTGAGGCAGAAAATCCCTTGTTAAGACAAGCTTTTCTTTCAGGGGTCTTTAATAGGGGATTAGAGGAATCCTCTGGCCAGAGCAGTCATCTGAATTTAATCCACCTTGTAAGATTGCCTTTAATTGTCATAACCTGACAGAATGGAACAACAGAGACTAATGCAAAGCTCTAAATTAGCCATAGAGAATTAAAATATGTCAACCTGGTGTTGCTGGCCATGCGCATCTGCATCTAATGAAAATCCTTACCTATTAAAAATGGACAGTTGGAAAAAATGGACAAGACTTAGAACATCAGAATTAAAGCTGATGTTATGAATACACTTGATATTGTCATGAAATAAGCAGATAAATGCTGAGGAATACATTATATGTTTTTATTTTAATCCCTTTTTGTTTTTTCTTGGCTGCTGAAGAATTAATTGGAGTATTCTTTCGTGAGCGCGGCCTCTGAACGACTCTCCTTCATTCGAGCCCATGGCGTGTGCCAGATATTTAACCCATTTTAACCTTTTTCTGATTGGAGAGGAGTGCTGGCCTATCATAAAAACACCACTGCTGAGTTATCCTCTCTCGAAACGTAGGTACTAAATGAAATGACCAAAATTACTTTGGTTGGACAGTCATGATAATGCACTTCAATGTGATGGAGGGAAAAAAGCGGAAGGAGATGGAGAGCAAGTTAGATTATTTGATGAGAGGTTTACTGTTGCACTTGACAGTGAATACAAAAACATCTTTGAATTAATTTTTTGTCAATGTTGTTCACACACTTGTTAATTTGAATTGTTAAATAAGTAGCAAAATGCATTCTAATTCTTCAATGATGTTTTACTTGCATTGGCATACAGTAATACCTCGGTTTACGAGTTTAATTCATTCAAGAGCTCGTAACTCAAAATTCTCGTACACCAAAACAATTTTCCCCATAAGAATGCACTGAAAATCAATCGATTCGTTCCACACGACTATAAATGCCCATTTTAAATATTTTTGGGGTTTTTAACCTATTAATTACTGTTAAAATTATAACCATTAAGATCGCATATAAATACTAATAAATAATTGACAATTAAACTCTAAAAATACTTGACAATTTACTGTAATGCACTTTATCTTTGAGTAGCATCGCTGCTGGCGTGAAGGAGACGAGAGGAGGGTTTTACTGCTTACAGGGAGAATTTCTTTCTTTCTTACTCATCTTGAGGTCATTGTCTATATGCTGTACTGTACATATATATTTCACTACGTGAACAATAGCGATCACAATTAATGTTAACAACACGAGGTAAAACCGCTGTAAATCACTTATAAAAGTATCACTTTGGTGAATGATGAACCAAACCGAGCGACGCTGAGAGAATGAACGAGTGAAGGGGTGATGGGCTTTGTGAGAGGCTGTTGTTAGGATATTTCCAGTACAAATGCGTGACGATGCTGAGCGGTAGGACTTCACAAAAAAATGTGCGTGTGCGAGGGAAAACTTTTCTCGCACTCCGATACAATGCTCGTACACCGATTTGCTCGTAAACTGAGGTATTACTGTACTTGTTTGTACTGTTTAGACCACTGTTTCTCAACCGGTGGGTCGCGGAACATTCCAGAGGGGGTCGCGAGAGTTTTACTGAGTTCCAGGGGAGTAGCCAGATTTTTTTTTTGAGGGGGCCCAGCTTAAAATGAGGGGCAAAACTGCGCGCGATTGTTCACAGGGGTGGTGGGCGAGCATAACATTGTCGGCAGGATTCGAACCTATGCTGGGAAACCCCAATGGATTTCTAGTCTAGCGCCTTAACCACTCTGCCAGAACTAGTTACGATCTGCGTTGCGATCGTTTTGTGCAGCGGGCAATATGTCCTTTTAATTTCGTTTTCACAGTTGCGATTTTAAACAATTGAAAATCTGAGGGGGCCGAACATGTAGATGAGGGGGCCCAGGCCCACCCAGGCAAGCCGTTCTAATGTTCATATATCGCGTCTATTTTCGAAATTTCCGAAAAATCCTTGATATATTTATTTTATAATATATACATACGTAATGAAAAAAGTCCGCGAAGTCGTGAATCCGCGATGGTCGAACCGCGAAGTAGCGAGGGCTAACTTTATATTAAATATGGATTTACTACGTCGGACGAAAAACCACAATGCGTTGAGTGCGGTGAGGTCTTAGCAAAGGAGTCCATGAAGCCATCAAAACTTGAACGTCACCTTCAGACTAAACATCCAACATGTGTCGGTAAACCTGTGGATTGCTTTGTGCGAAAGCGCGATGTAGGCTACTTAAAAGACAGCAAAGCAGTATTGTGTCGCTCACGACAGCTTCGAACGCGCAGGTCGTGCAACGAAGTTTCTTCTGCCATTTAGCACTACCTATCTTTGCGAGTCGGGATTTTCGACGGTGACTGCAACGAAAACAAAAAGCAGGAATAGACTGACAACTTTTAGTTTGAGTGCGACACTACGAGTGGCCCTTTCCCCAATTCCACCGCGTCTGGATATCATCGTTTCAGAGCGGCAGTCTCAAATGTCACATTAACGTGTGTGAACGTGAGTGAAAATAAATAAATCAGTTCGTTTCATAGTCTGCCTAATTTTTGAAAAAGTGTTTTGTGAAATTAATTATGAGCACACACAGTATAGGTCTAACAAATTATTTCATTATTTTTCATTACTTATTATTTACTATTTTTATTTATTTATTTCTAGCCTTAGTGGGTCGTAGGACTGTCATACAAAAAAAAGTGGGTCGCAATAGGCAAAAGGTTGAGAAACCCTGGTTTAGACCATGAAGACTTCTAAAGTTACAAGCATGCAAACTGGGGTCAAAAAACTTTCCTATAGTTCAAACAGTAGCGTGTGACGCTTGCAACAGCAAGGTCATGGGTTCGATTCCCAGGCAAAGCAAGAACTGATTAGAATGTCTGTGTTTCTTGAATGCAATGCAAGTCTCTTTGGGTAAAAGTGTCTGATGCATGAAATGTAAATTTAAAAAACACAAGAAGTGCTTTTCCCCATTTCTGAACTATTTCTAAAGTCAACAGAGCTACCAATCTCATGACTGCTTCTACAGAGACGCTTGTTAATGATGAACTGTATGGACCACGAAGACTTTCTGTTGTGTGCTGCTGGTTTAATGTGCTTCAAGATAGCAGCTTCACTTTGAACTGGTGTAATGATGTCGTGCTTCATCTAATGAGTCATTTTCTGCTGACATATTCTAACTCCACAGTGTCACTTCTAATAAGTTTCATAAACATTTGCTTTGAAATTTAATTGAATAACCCTGTCCTTCTGCAAATGTGATATGGATATGTATTTTTGCATAATTCCAAAATCATCTGAACCCTTTGAAGCGCCATAGGTGTGTGCAAATCCTCTATATCTGAACATTTACAAATACATTTCATTTGAACCTTTGCTCAATTATCTTTAAAAGTCGGCAAAACCAACCCTTCTGTGACCAAATAATAAGGCAGGGTGAAAGAGCCGATAAAACTTTGCACCATTAATGAGATTGACATCTTTCTTATGTCTAAAAATTATGCCAAAAAGAAAAAAGTATTGCATGTAAAAAATAAATAATTTAGTCCAGCGACTATTAAAGAACATTGTTAGTCAAGATGATACAATTTGGAAGTCCTGATTGTCCATTACTTTTATTCGAACTTGTTGCACAGTTCTGTGAATTATGCCAAGCTTTTTCCAAGTGCCTAAAACTTTCTTTCACGCTTTGTCCTCTCAAGACACAAACTTAATGCGTTTCTTTTTGACGTCCTGGTATTTTTGCTAAATCTGTCCAAGCTGTGATCAGTACTAGAAATCAGTTCATCAGCTAAACCAGAACTCGGTTTGGTTTGCAGCCTGTGCGATGAATCTGATTCTTCTTAAGCACCATGAATATACACTCATGAGACGTATTAACTGTAGAGTGCTTAAAGGATCCTTGTGTAAGGTAGAGGGAGGGACTGATTTCAAGGGTGTCCAATGATCCATGCAAGACTTTGCACCCAGTCATTTACTCATTTCAACAGGTATAGATGACAGAAACAGTCTCCCATTTGCTCGCTTTAGACTTTGCTGGCAGTGCAGTCGGCGAAATCACTATCATTAGCTTAAATATCCTCTACTTGTCCTTCCTCTTGTGTCTCTGGAGGTATAATCACATACAGTGGAGCTCAAACGTCTGAAACCACATCGGAAATCTTTTCCTATTTGAAGAAATTTTAAGAGAAAACTAAACATCCTAAAATGAATGAGGTCTATTTAAGATTCTGCACGTTTTCTGGGTTGCTTTTCATAACTTTTCTGTATGATTACATGAAGCATAATTGCAAAGAGAGCCAAACAAACAATATATATTTAAAACAAAATAATCAGTTCAGTTTCATTGTTATGCTGATTTGCAATTTTGCATACCATTTTAAAGCATTCTGGTCTCAGACCTTTGTGACTTATTATTTTTGACACATTATGTCAAGGTTTCTTTGTAACGGTGTAATTATGAATTTAATTACCGAGTAATATGAATTAACAACACCAGGGTTAGTTGCATGTCGTTATGCATAATTTAATGTCGTTAATACAGTGTGTGCGTGTAACAGATGTAACGAGGACACTTAGTGTGACCAAAGATGATAATCCTAATAATTTATTATTTATGTCAAATTGCTATTTACAATAGACAATTGTGTGATGAGCCTAAATAAATATTTCTTAAAATATAATTTGAGTCTAACGTTTCACTGAGAAGAAAAATCTTTCTATTACTGTTCCAATATTGTTCTAATATTTATCACCGTTGCTCTAAAAATATCAAGTCTTAAATCAAAAGTAGAAGCAAGTGCATGGCAATACAATGTTTTCTGCTGATACGTGTATGTCTAAAAAGATCCCCACTTTTTAAGGCTAAGAATACATGTGTGGGGTGAGAGAGGACTGATATAGAGTGAAACAGTGCACTTCTCTTGACAGAATCACATAAGTTGGATGTGTGGCTTTTTTCCCCCTTTCCTCACACTGTGCTCTTCAGTTAGGATTATTTGTGACATGTGGGCCATCTCTCCGCAGAGGCTGCCTCTCATTAAATAGGGACCTTGGGTACGTAACCATGGAGAAGATGGGACTGGGGCTGACCGGTCTCGGCTCCTGGGACCGGTCATGAAGTGCTGTGCTCGAGACAGCCGGTTACCCAGGCAACGCACAGACCCGTTCCACTCACAGTGTAGAGAAAAGAATCGAAGAGAAAAACAGATATTAAAGTGTCAGCGTGTTTGTCAGGACAAGACCCATCTGCATCTGCGCTGTGATTGTTTTTAGGGATGCACAATATATCGTTGGCCAATGCTAACTTTTGTATTTATCTGTAGTGGATTAGATTTAAGATTTAAAGTCGCCATGAGGTCAGAATTAGGATGTTTAATGGAATATGGCAGCATTTATTCCTAATGATTTTCACATCATTATTTGTCGTGTTCCTCATAATCTTGAATAACTTCCCCTCGGTCTTGCAGAAACTTCTCTTCTCTTCTGTCACTCACATGAGATCCACAACATGCTATCAATTCCCCACAGACACAAGCCCCGCCTACATTTGTTCTTGTCCCTGAAGTGATTCACTCAGATATACGGCACAACAGAGAAGAAAAGATTATTAAATCTTCAGTTTCATGCCATTTTAATTGTACATGCTCAGTTCCTTTATTTATACCTTTACAGTCATTAAACACTCAAATAAAGTTAGTCTTTAAAAACAATTTCATAACACTATTAAATGTTTAGCGTATCTCAAAACGAATATCCATTTTTCATACTGTTCATTATAATGTTGTGATGGATAAATTCACTTGTGGCCATTTTACATTCACGTTCATGCATTTATCAGACGCTTTTACCCAAAGCGACTTGCATTGCATTCAAGAAACACACTGACATTCTAATCAGTTCTTGCCTTCCCTGGGAATCGAACCCATGACCTTGATGTTGCTAGCACCACTCTCTACTGATAGACACACAGGAAAGTAATTTAAAACTGTAAGGTGTCTATACTGTTTTGGTTTGGTTTCTGTTCCTGGCTTGTGATTGTTGGCCGACTCTGCATCCCAATTTGAAAACTATCTGTCCTTAGTCTAAAATCATTGTATGTTGAAATGAGTTTTCCAAAGGTATCCAGATGGGCTATTTTTTCTGAATTCGAAGTGCAGATCCATACGCACTCTAATGGCTAATCGCCTACACCCATTGTGCATTGAATGAGAACAACAAACATAAATGAAAAGTGATAAAGAAAGCTACAAACATAGCAGATATGCTGTTTGTCCGACTGTTGGTTTAGATAAAGGGGTTTCATCAGAATGTGGAGGTTTTTTCACAAGATGATTGACAAGGCTGTGTCATCTTATTTCACATGATGCACGTCCACATTGGCTGTGTGTTTGTGTCTTGTCATTGTGTAACCCCGCCCGTCTTGTTCCCTTGTTAGACTTTGATTTGTCCCAGCTGTTCCGGCTCAATTATCCTTCCTCCTGTGTCTATTTAATCCCTTAGTTTTTGCGGTCCTGTGTCATTTCGTTGTCGTTTATCGGTCAGTCAGCTTTATTATGTTCACCTGTTAGTCATTTAGTCGATTGGTTTGGTCTGTATTTAAACCCTGTGTTTTGTTCAGTTGTTGGTTCTTTAGATAAGTGATCTCAGAATAGCTTGTTTGTTTAATAAATCAAGGACTGCTGCACTTTAATCCAGTGCTACATTTTCCTGGAACAGAACTTTGACAAAAACAACTTATTTTAGTTTTTAGTGTTTCATTTTTTATTTATTTTATAATTGACTGTGTTTCAGTTACCAGCCTTAATACAACACTTATATTTTTTTTCTTAATGATTAAAGTAGTTGGATTTAAAATATCTGAACATCTCTCATGATGTTTTTGTTTTAATGATCATACAGTGCTTTAGAGTTTGATGGGTTATGTGACTTTCCTAGTCACATCCTAGTCAAAAACACTCACTAGTTTTTCCTTGCTAATTTCTGGTTTAGCTGATCTCCCAAGCTAATTAAAGCTCAATCCAGTCCTTAGGCGGGTTTAAGCTTCTTCTCCTTTTTTCAGCTGGGGACTTTATTTATTTATTTTTGCATTAAAAAGTTGCTTTGATAAATACGAAAGAAAATGAAACCGAAGTTGAATGAAATCCCCAGGCAGTGTTTCTGAAACTCCTTTCAAAGCTCTAGTAATAAACAGAGCATTAATGTGTATAAAACAGCTCATCTGTAGTAAATTATGACAAAGACTACAATTACCAGTACAATAAAACACCAGATCATGCTCTTATTGCAGATAACAAGGTCAAGCAGGCCTTGTGTATGATTTTAACATCACGTATATTAAAGAGTATTATTCCAAAAACAGACAATAGATTCCCCTATACGTGACAAACCATAAAACATGCCATCTGTCATGGGTGCTGCCGATGATAAACCAATAGGTGTGCGTGCCGAGCTTGTGTTGCACTTAGGCAAACAAATGATCATCCATACATGTCTGTCTCTGTGGCGTCATAGATGCCTTGCAGGGCCCCTCCAAGTGAGGGCTTAAATGTGCCCACAGGGCTTTATTTGTTGATCCTTGGAGTCAGACATGCATGCCGCTGGGTGGATGTAAATGGAAAATTTGGAGAGCAGCGCATGCTTTTAGCTGAAGTACAATGGAATTTTTCCCGTCTCTCTCTCTGCTCTTATTTCTCTCATAATAATGATGGATTGGATACGTGGACAAAACAATAGCAATGGTATTTGACACTGTCTGTATTCCATTTTCACCGCCGACTCCACAATGTTGACAGGAAGTTTTTCTTTTTTAGGCTGTGTATGTCTTGTTACCCTGTTTTAAACTGAATATAGATGTGGAAATGCTTTAAAAGGCCTCTGTGTTGAACTAATAACAGCCCAATTCCATTAGACTAGTAGCAATGACGGCCCCTTCTTCAGACTTCTCATAATATGTATTTTCATGCAACAGAGTGAATAATAGATGATAAAACTAATGGAAACCGACAGTTAGAGGCCTGAAGGCCAGAGATTATTTTGTCACATGACATGTTTAGTTTTCTGCTCTGTAAGTGCAATACATATTTCCAAATCAAAATCGGTCGTTTCATGTGAAGTGGCCTGTACATTAGGTAAACATTAAAGGTGTTTTTGTTGGGGATGGTGTGTATGTTTAATACCAAATTGATTTGAGCAATAAACCTTATGTTATTTGTGCACAGAATTTTTTTTAAATTAGTTTACTCATTTACATTATTGTCTGTTTTGTGTTACAAAAATGACTAGTTCAATCCAGTACATCTGAAATCCCTTCCATCCATCCTTCAGTCCATCTATTGTTCATTCCATCCATCCATCCAACTATAGGCTCCATCCATCCATCCTTCAGTCCATCTATTGTTCATTCCATCCATCCATCCAACTATAGACTCCATCCATCCATCCATCCTTCAGTCCATCTGTTGTTCATTCCATCCATCCAACTATAGGCTTCATCCATCCATCATCCATCCTTTAGTTCATCTATTGTTCATTCCATCCATCCATCCATCCAACTATAGGCTCCATCCATCCATCCTTCAGTCCATCTATTGTTCATTCCATCCATCCATCCATCCAACTATAGGCTCCATCCATCCATCCTTCAGTCCATCTATTGTTCATTCCATCCATCCATCCATCCATCCAACTATAGGCTCCATCCATCCATCCTTCAGTCCATCTGTTGTTCATTCCATCCATCCAACTATAGGCTTCATCCATCCATCCATCCATCCATCCATCCATCCATCCATCCATCCTTCAGTCCATCTATTGTTCATTCCATCTATCCATCCAACTATAGGCTCCATCCATCCTTCAGTCCATCTATTGTTCATTCCATCCATCCATCCAACTATAGGCTCCATCCATCCATCCTTCAGTCCATCTATTGTTCATTCCATCCATCCATCCAACTATAGGCTCCATTCATCCATCCTTCAGTCCATCTGTTGTTCATTCCATCCATCCAACTATAGGCTCCATCCATCCTTCAGTCCATCTATTGTTCATTCCATCCATCCATCCATCCATCCATCCAACTATAGGCTCCATCCATCCTTCAGTCCATCTATTGTTCATTCCATCCATCCATCCATCCAACTATAGGCTCCATCCATCCATCCTTCAGTCCATCTATTGTTAATTTCACCCATCTATCCAACTATAGGCTCCATCCATCCAACTACAGGGACAATCCATTTTTACAATCAATCCATCCATCCATCTGTGGTTCATTCCATCATCCATCCATCTGTCCGTCCGTTAACATTCACGTTCCTCTCAGAAGTACATGACCAGCATGTTGCCATTTTGTCGGCTGAGATGTAAATGTGTCTAATAATTAACAGGAAAATGACATTCTGAAAACATTGATTGGTTTGTGGTGCCACAGAAAAAGCCCTTCACTGCTGATGCTGCTGTGCCTTGACGTCAATGTTTGCCGACAGGAATGAGGTTAAATATGAGTCCACTTTTAAGGAGGAAATGGGCATTGCTCTCAAATTATTATTTTATCATAAGGCACAGCTACTTGTGAGTCCCTGGCATTAGAGATGGCATAATACTCGTGTAGTTTACGCATCTACTAGCAGGGACTAACTGGCCCATGTTAACCAGCTAAACCTTGCCCTTTTTTTAGGTCAAATGGAAGAAGGCTTGACCAGATATATGAAATGACAAATCACTTTGATTGATACGAGTTTGAATAAAGCACGCACTCTTTGAGCATCCAGGTCTCAACATTGATCACATCTGCCTCCGACTCTGTCATGAGCTTGAGGGGTGTGCGCTCTAGGTTTGGCATGTGGCCCACGGGAGCCATTTCTCTCGGTGTCATCCTCATTAGCACTCTCTTCTTTCTCTTCATTTCACTCTGCCGCTGTTTCCAGGGCTGAAGGTCAAGGAAATGTCAACCTCTCTGAATGTGAACCGTTTTACTGTGTGCTTCATTAGAATGCACATATTCACTTCTGCTCATATCCCTACCTCTCTTTCCCACTTCCTCGCCGTTATCACTCCATCTCTCCTGCCTTCATTCTGTAGCTGAAATGAATATGCACCTGATATCAGTAATTCCATAGCAGAGTGGCAGAAGGGACCCAAACGGCGCTGGGGCTTTTTAAACACTGCACGGCTAATGCAGGGAGCGATGGCACTACATGAGCTGAATTTTCGGGCGTCTATTGTCAGCATTATTGCAGTCGGAGAAGAATAGCTTATTGTAATGTTTGTTTGGTGCTTGTGAGATGAATATAAAAAGAGATAGAGGGTATAAAGGCAGTCATTTGTGTTGTAATGCTATTTAGATTTAGGGTAACACTTTATTTTACAGTGTCCTTCTATAATTACTTTAACTTGTGTATAATTATAGGGAACTGACCCTAAAACACACTCTAATCTATAGGAAATACATCTAGATTACTATTATTACTCAGGACTTAAATGTATAGTTGTACGTGTAAATTAACTGTAACTGATTTAAGAATTGGCCCATTTTTTGATTCATGATTCAGGAATATAAAATACTGGCAACATGCAGAGGAGGTTCATGATTGTAACTGAATTCGAATGACAGAAAAATAAATATATTGGATTGTAATTCTATAACTTCAGTACCATCACTTGAGAGAGGAATCTCATTATCTCCAACACGTTTCCTTTCTTTTTTCTTCTTCTTTTTTATGAATTTCCTCGTATGCAGAATTTATCTTTCCTCAGCCAATTAAGCCGATAATAAAATCATCTCAAAAGAAATAACCATAAAACAAAAGATTATTAGACATACAAACATACCCGTTACATTTTTTTTCGGTTAACTTTTCAAACATATTTGTATTTCATTAGTGACGTGGCAAAATGCCAGTCTTGGCAATTATTCTGATAAATATTCATGTTATGAAATATTCATTTAACTGAATGCACACAGTTGAGAAAGAAAACATGTATAACAGAGTAATGGATCTGTGCGTCAGGTCTTAAAGTGACAGCTGCCTAATAATCCTCCTGCCAAATTATGAGATAATATTAATAATATCTTTATGGAAGATTTTTTAAAAAAAATTGTAGCAGTTGTTGATTTGTTAGTCTAAATGATTATTGTATTGTTTTAACAGTGGAAACGATTTAAAATAAAAACAAACCTGAAACCTTTTTTCATGTGTGCACAAAACAAAACAACAAATAAATTAGAAAAGTAAAGAAAAAATAGGATGCTGCTTCCTGCCTTTCCGTGAAGTTTGTGGAGCGCTTCACAAAAAAGTGTATGGGCTACTTGCAAGCTCTTGTGTGCCTCTGAACGCTTGTTTAGAGTTGGTGCATGGCTATTCTCTTCTTCTTCTGCTCTTTTTCTTGTTGTGGCCATTAGCAAACAGTGTTTTATTATCACAAGCACCCCCTTCTGGATTGGAGTGTGGATTTTCTGTGACTGACTGTATTCATCTTCTGACTGTGTGCACCGAACCATTACGTCCGTATTGTCATGTTACCATCACATCCCTAATATATAGCAATGGTTGAAAATGATTTGTTGACAAAGGTGCACAATTACTTTAAGGGGAAAGCAGTGCTGAAGTAGCTCCAGGCAGATCTTGACTGCATTACATGTCCATATCACTTCGGCAAATGATTTTTGCTATTTCAAACTGGGTGTACATTATTTTCAAAATTATTCAATTACCCATCGTCAGTTATTATTGACACATGCATATGTGTGTTTATGCTTTTGACAATCCAGGTGCACATGCATATGAGATCATTGATATGTGAGAGAGACTGAGCATTGTGTGACGCCATTAGAAGAAAGGCTGGGATCAATATGCCTCTTTGTGTTGCTTGTCACTCCTGTATCATTGACGTGACCTGTGGATCTCTCTGGAGATGGCATGTCAGGGACTCATCAGCACGTTGTTCCAAAAAAGTTTCTTTTGGTTCTTATGTGATGGTTTCATTCTCTAGATGTCATGCAGCATTATGGGTGAAGAGTCGAGAATTGTGTTCCATAAAAATTCTTCACCTTATATTTTTGCCAAATGTAAAAGTAGCTGTGATAGTATGATGCTGTGAAATTGCATATTGGATTCATACTTTGAAGATGCACCATATATGCTTCCCAATCTTTTGACAAACTATTTTCACACTATGATGAATAGCATGTGAATTGTGATTTGGTGCGTGTACAGCAGGAAACAATACTGAAAATAAGAATATTAGAAAAGCTAGAGAAATGCAAGTCACAACATCCCAGCTCCAGCAGCCCTCATGCTACATTTCTCGCTAAACTGAATGTCCAAGTGGCTTTTAAAAGCTTGTCTCTACACCAGTGCAGCTGCCAGAAATTGGAAGCAATAATTGCAAAGGCACTCTCAGCGGTGTACGAGACGACATGTGCACAGAGTGATCAGTTCCTTCATTACACACTGGATGCACCCACAGCAGAGGAACCAGCACAGAAACAAGACAAAGAAACCACTCTATAAAACGCTGGGTTAAAAGAGACTCAATTTGGGTTGTTTTGTAACCTACGTATGGGTCAAATATGGACGAATCCAACAGTGGGTTATTTCAACCCATTTAACCCAGAATAATGCTTAGATTAATGCCGTTTATTTTACAAACTTACTTTTTATAAGGTGTGCATATTTCCAGGTTAACTTAAATCCTGTCAGATTTTGCAACCAATACATTTTTACCTGATACATGCTTTATATTGGACGATATATACAGTTTTAAATGCTGCGGATTACTTGTGCGTACCATATCACCTATATTTATTTTCGGGGATTTACAGTTAAGACCGACGACCAGATATGTTGAATATGATATGCAGGAGTCAGAAGTGCAGTCAATAGAAGACATTTTAGTGAAGTTTAGTTTGCAATTTCATCAGCAGAAGCTTCAGGTCTCACAAGGAGTTTGTAGGCCGCCCCACTTACAATAACATTGTTACAGCAATTATACTCTAACAGAGACTACTAACTACCTCAATGATGACGGTTAAATGATTCTGATTGGCTAAGAAAGAGAGAAAGAAAGGTAAACAAACTAGTAATTTCCCACAGAAGAGCAGACCTTTCAAAACATATTTGAATTAGATTCAGTGTTGTAACAAATAAAATAAGATAATTTTATGTGTTTTAATTCAGGCAAAATGTGTTTCCATCATGCAAAATGTTAAAAAGTTTAGCTGACTGACATTTCATCCATCCCTGGACAACACTGGCCTAAAGTGACGTCTGGACTAGAAGAAATGACTATTCAGATTTCAAATACTATTAAAAAGTCAATAGTTTTTACATGCCAGATTGTGCAGACATAATTTCTGGCCAAGCTGTCATACAAAGAAATTATGAACACATGCAAAAACAAGAGTGGACCAGTGAAAAATGTGTTTTGTTTTCTTTTTTTGGAACTATAACAATACCATCACAGATAAAAGAAACCGTTCAGATGGAATTATTTTCAGAATGATTTTTTTCCCATCTGATGAACAACAAAAATAAAACAATCCTCTTCAAAACATTTACCGTCTATTTTCATTTAAAAGCAAATTGCAGTAAATTAATTACACAGAGAGTTCCCTTCAAGCGACATGCGGTTTGTGGCTATCTCAAGAGTGCAGTGCAGATTGGATCTGTGATCTCAGTGACTCACCCATTCCAGGGTCACCCTTATTGGAAATTAATCATGTGGAAACATATTACTGTTGCCATGATGAATATCTAAGTATTCTGACTGCTTTTTCAAAGCTGACAAAGACACAAGCAGAATAAATAAGTGAGAAAGATTAAGAAGCTTATAACTGGTGTGGATTCTTTCAATGGTATAGTGCTTTCTCCTATTGCAGTTTAATGCACAGAGACCGTAAATTAGCCAGTTGTAAGTTGATTCTTAAAAACTGGCTCAACTGACATGGTTCAAAATGTTAATTTCTGGTTCAACTCGGCGTAAAGGGGGGAACGGGGAAGGAACTCTTGTAAATGGAGTGTTTAATGGTCTGTAAAATTGCAAATCTTACTAAATGTATATACTGTATATATTTTTTATAAACAAATAAGTACATTTCTGCATTTGGCAGACGCTTTTATCCAAAGCGACTTGCATTGCATTCAAGAAACGCATTGCCATTCTAATCAGTTCTTGTTTTCTCTGGGAATCGAACCCATGACCTTGATGTTGCAAGCAGAGTTTACTTGCCAGACCATTAGAAGTATTTAAAGTAAGGTCTCGTCTCATTTATGTTCTTTTTGCTCAGCTGTGGTTTTCATCTTGGATCTCTGCCATGCAGGCCTGCAGTTCTTTGGATGCTGTTGTGGGTCTCTTGTGAGCTCTTGGGGTAATTTTGGTCAGCTGGTCACTCCTGGGAAGGTTCGCCACTGTTCTATTTTTCCATGTTTTCTCCATTTGTGGATAAGGGCTCTCACTGTGAGTCCCAAAGCTTTAGAAATGACTATAACCTTTTCCAGACTCATAGATCTCAGTTACTTTCTTTCTCATTTGACTAGCTTTTGAAGATCTTTTGATCTACTTCACTTTGTCAGGCAGGTCCTATTTAAGTGATTTCTTGATTTGAAAACAAGTGTGGCAGTGATCAGACCTGAGTCTGAAAGGGGGTAGCTAGAGAAATTGTACTTGGGTGTTATAAACCACAGTTATGTTTTATCTGGCTTTGGGGGCGGGGGGGGGGGGGGGGGGGGGGGGGCACTATTACACATAGGTTTGGATTTTGTTTTACCTTAATAATAGCAACCTTCATTTAAAATTGAATTGTGTGTTCACTTGTGTTATCTATGACAGATATTTAAATTAGTTTGATGGTCTGAATCATTTAAGTGTGACAAACATGCAAAAGAATAAGACATTGAGAAGGGGGCAAACTTTTTTCACACCCCTAGTATGAAATGATGCATTTATTGTATAACATGGAGATTGCACATTTAATTTCTGTTTTCAACAACAACAACAAAAAAACTAACACAGACTTTAATATTGATCAGCAGAGAGAATCTACTTCTCGCTGCTTTGTTGTCTCACGAAATGTCCGAAGGGTGGATTTCATCACGCTGAAGTAATTTACTTTCAACATCTCAGTGTTTTTTTCTTTTGCAGCCCCAGAAAATTTATTGTACATCAGAAATATCCACATTTACTAAAATAATGTTTTGTTTTCTTAGTTAAGTTCAAGAAAATTATATGATCCACAAATGTCAGTCACTGCATGTTAATGTGTGCAAACTCAGTAAGTTTCCTTAATGTATACAGTGAGAAACTTTTTATAGATCTAATGGTAAAATAGTGATAAATGTACAGATTTTGATAGTAAAAATGAGCAGACGTATAATTTACATTGAAAAAAAACGCACACTTCCATTCTCCTAATTCCATTTGGTTTTAAGTTACATTTTATGTTGTTTGTTTAATGTTTACTGCATTATTTTAGTGTCACATGTGACCGTTTTTGCAGTGAGACGTGAGAAGATAAACAAACACCATCAAAATCATCATAATAAACCAACTTCATGCATCCGTGCCGATAGGTGTCAGTATAAATTCGAAGAGCTAATCAAGCGTAAACAGAAACCTTCTGAGTGCTCAAATCATCAGTCACTCTTTGCACGCAGTCGCATCAGAAAGCAATGAACAAATCAAAGTCCCAACAAAAGCTCCCATCGAGGGCCTGGTGCTTATAGCTTCCATTATAAAACTTATGATTTGTATTTATTCTTGCATGCATCACTGAATATTGTGATTTTCAAATTCCAATAGCTCAATTGCAGGAAATAGACTCTTGCAGAAGCACTCGGGACGTCTCTGCGGCACGAGCGCACGGGTTGCTTCATTAACAAGAGGACAAAGAGTAATTAAACAGCAGAAAGAAAGGGTCATCTGTATAAATGAACATCTGTTGGCAGAGCAGGGGAGACGGAAAGACACTGGTGAGCGTGTCTGGATGGAGGAGGGAGTACAAGTCCTGTGACGCTCTCTGGAGAAAAGGAGGAAATAAAGAGATCGGAGCCTCAGCTGCAGTGGGAAATTTTCAGTGACTGCTGGAATACTAAAGAGCGTGATTGCCGTAATAACGAAATGAGCCCTGAGCCGTGTGTGTTAGGATTTTGACAGGCCAAATAAACAGGTTCATTGCTTCCGAAATCAGTGGCTTTGCTTCTCTCGGCAGAATCCTTGGCATTGCGTTGTAACTATTGCATTGAGCCGCATCATTGTCTGACACACAAATGGTTGCCCTTGATGAAAATGTCAGTAGAGAATAATGATAAAAATGTTGTACTGCAAGAAAACAAGACTTTATTACACTCTAGATCTCACGCAGGATGTCTTGTGTTGCATTTTGCTTTGTTTCCAGCCTTTTCGTTGACTGAGAGTACAGTGTGCATATTGGCAGGAACCTTGATGAATCTGATCATTATTACATTCATCCCTTTTTTGTCTCTTATAAAGCAGCCTTCAAGGGAGGAAAAAGCTAATGTTCATGATGTTTCCAGAACATCTTGTTGGAATAATCAATGTGATGTACTTCGGTGTGTGCTGAGTATACGGCATTACTCAGTCGAGGGATTTTGCAGCCTTCAGTGCAGACGTACGGAGCATTCCTTCGTTTTTATTGTGCATTAGAAGAGAAGGGAGGCCGATATATGCCAGGGATGGACTGCAATCTGGGCTCCAGATCTGCCACAGGCAGCAAATGAGCGTCAGGAGCTTCCAGCAGAATGCAATTACTCTTAACAATTCGGCCAGTGGCAGAGTGAAAATTCATGACATTCACACCATGAGTCTAACTTGCAGAACTCTCTGTACCAGCAAGAACTGGGAGGATCCAACAGGAGAAGCAGGAGAGGATATAAACCTGTCACAGTTACTGGAAATAAGCTGTTTTAATTTATCAGGAGAGGTGGTGAGAGCTAGCACAGCCATCAAGGACAAAACAGATGAAATTTGAGATTGATGGCCAAAAACGTTTTACAATGGGTGTGTTTGTATGCACAGTATTACACTTGGCAAAGTGTGTAATTTTAATGTGTTCTGTTATTCTAAATAACAAGAATACAGAAGTAACCATGAGTAAATGTTGGCTAATAAAGATTGGCTAACATTTCATAATTCACATCACTGAGCATTAGCATTTTCTGACTCTCTGAACCAGCCGCTTGATCTCATTATGTGAATATATAGTAAAGTGTCATTTATTCCTGTGATTAAAGTTGAATTTATTAGATGATAAATACAGTAAAACAGTGTAATATTATATCAGTGTAAAACAGCTGTTTTCTATGTGAATATATAGTAAAGTGTCATTTATTCCTGTGATTAAAGCTGAATTTATTAGATGATAAATACAGTAAAACAGTGTAATATTATATCAGTGTAAAACAGCTGTTTTCTATGTGAATATATAGTAAAGTGTCATTTATTCCTGTGATTAAAGTTGAATTTATTAGATGATAAATACAGTAAAACAGTGTAATATTATATCAGTGTAAAACAGCTGTTTTCTATGTGAATATATAGTAAAGTGTCATTTATTCCTGTGATTAAAGCTGAATTTATTAGATGATAAATACAGTAAAACAGTGTAATATTATATCAGTGTAAAACAGCTGTTTTCTATGTGAATATATAGTAAAGTGTCATTTATTCCTGTGATTAAAGTTGAATTTATTAAATTATAAATACAGTAAAACAGTGTAATATTATATCAGTGTAAAACAGCTGTTTTCTATGTGAATATATAGTAAAGTGTCATTTATTCCTGTGATTAAAGTTGAATTTATTAGATGATAAATACAGTAAAACAGTGTAATATTATATCAGTGTAAAACAGCTGTTTTCTATGTGAATATATAGTAAAGTGTCATTTATTCCTGTGATTAAAGCTGAATTTATTAGATGATAAATACAGTAAAACAGTGTAATATTATATCAGTGTAAAACAGCTGTTTTCTATGTGAATATATAGTAAAGTGTCATTTATTCCTGTGATTAAAGTTGAATTTATTAGATGATAAATACAGTAAAACAGTGTAATATTATATCAGTGTAAAACAGCTGTTTTCTATGTGAATATATAGTAAAGTGTCATTTATTCCTGTGATTAAAGCTGAATTTATTAGATGATAAATACAGTAAAACAGTGTAATATTATATCAGTGTAAAACAGCTGTTTTCTATGTGAATATATAGTAAAGTGTCATTTATTCCTGTGATTAAAGCTGAATTTATTAGATGATAAATACAGTAAAACAGTGTAATATTATATCAGTGTAAAACAGCTGTTTTCTATGTGAATATATAGTAAAGTGTCATTTATTCCTGTGATTAAAGCTGAATTTATTAGATGATAAATACAGTAAAACAGTGTAATATTATATCAGTGTAAAACAGCTGTTTTCTATGTGAATATATAGTAAAGTGTCATTTATTCCTGTGATTAAAGCTGAATTTGTATTATCATTACTCCAGGCTTCAATGTCACATGATCCTTCACAAATCATTCTAATAATAATGATTTGATGCTCAAGGAACTTTTCTTAATTTTTGTGTGGAGAAACTGTTTTTTCTTTTTCTTTTCAGAATTCTTTAATTAAAAGAAAGTTCAAAAGGACAGCATTTATTTGAAATTGAATCTTTTGAATTAAATCAATGAATCAATTAAATGCTTCCTTGCTGAATAAAAGTATAAAGTTCTTTAAACAACAACAAACAAACTTTTGAGTAGTAGGTTCATCCAACAAGGTACATAAAACAAGAAGAAAATATGTCAGTGGGGTCAGCAAAATGGAAAACAAGACTATTATTCGCATTATTTATTTTTTTGTTTTAAGCATAAACTCATCTAATCCAGAAAACAAGACTTAATATATTATGCATTTTTACGTCTTGAGTAATTGATTGATTTAAGATCAGTAATCATTTTTTCAGTGCACTCTGTTGTTTCCCATCACTCAGGCCGCAGTGGAAAACATGTACAGTGGACCGATATGAATCCATTTGTAAATGATTAGAGCAAAGTTGTTTTGTGAGTTGCATTGAATCAAACTCTCTAACACCTCTTCTATCCTCATATTCTTTATATTGACCTTTTGAATGTCACACAGCACATATAATGTAATTGGCTGCTTGTTCTATGAGGTTTAGAGGCAGGGAAAGGTCAGCAGCATCATATGTGATGATTACATGGTATCACACCGACCAAGACGATGTCTATCGGCGTCAAGCTGCTAAAAGCTGCGCGTTCACTTGTCATGTTGCTCTCCCACTGCGGAAACTTGTCTCAGAATCAATGCCGTTCGAAGGGCTTCAAATAAATACTGCTAGTTTCAAGGTGCAAACCATTGAGCCTCCAAGGAGTATTTTGAGAGGTGACACTTAAACCACTAATAAGTTTCATTGAATTACTCCAGTCTGATGCGAGGCGCCATTCTCTCCACCATGAAGCTCATTTATTATTTACTACCAGTGCCTCTTTTATTCCATGCTCCGTAATGCATGCAGCCTTGCATTTTTAATTAGATGTGACCCATTCTTTGGCTCATACTGTCACTCGAAGCTCTTTTTAAAGGTAAGATGTTATGACTTTTGTTTCATTGGTTGGGGAAAAAGTGTGAGCAGCCGCAACACAAGTGTGACATTTCCTAGAAATTAAAGCCCTGGTGCAATTTAACATTATAAATGACTGTAATTGTAAGGTGTTCTGTAAACAAGGCACCTGACAGAAAGACAACGTCATTCACCTGAGAATACAGAGGCTTAATGAAATGTTTTTGAGCTTGCATGGCAGTGAAGAGATGTACCGTGCATCTCTTGATCTGTGAGGCAGCTTGAATATAAAATTCCCCTGGAGGTGTTGAGGATTTCAAGTCTGTGACTTTTCAAAAATCTGGCAAGTGACATTGAGCTGTGCGCTTTTTGCTGAGTTTAGAGCTCTAAATAAGGATATAAAAACATTTGAGGTTTAGTTTTGTTTTGTTGGATTCCTATATTTCTAGTTTGTCTGCATCTGGTTCTTTTGGTTTGTTTAGCACTAATCTACAGAATCTTAACACTTCTGTAATACAAACTTGTATTATTCTGATTGATGTGAGCCTTTATTTATTTAGTCAAATTTATTTATTTAGCTTCATCCAATAAGCAATGCTCCTTGATTCTGCGCATCACATTGAGGCGAGGGAAAAAGTGGGAAACAGTTAGTGAGGGAGTTAAACAAGCAAGAAAAAACATGAATCTCTCTGTTTTTTACGAGATATAACCTTGAGTTTCTGTGCTGCTGTCCTCTCTTCAACTACATGTTTATCCTGATATATACTGACATGGAGCCACTATAAAACAATGACTTATTTACTAGGTGCGTAAACACGTTACAGAGGCTTTATTTCTGTATCCCTGAGGCTTAAATGGGATTTGTGAAACCGTTTTGTTGGGATGCAGATTTCATTAAGAAACCTGGACCTTGTCATTGTCATTCCCATTCACATGCTTCCCTCAGATTTATATTTACATATGAATTATTATTATTATGTAATTTTTATTCGAACATGTATTATTATTATTTTTTTAAGCATGTATTATTATTTTTTAATATATAGTAGAGACCAAAAGTGATGTCATCTTCACCCTTTATTCAAATATTATTCAAAATATGTCTCTGTTCTTATTGCATAAGTATGCTTGGAGTCAATGTTTATTTGTGTGTGTATGTATGCATGTATGTGTATATATAATATAATATATATATATATATATATATATATATATATATATATATATATATATATATATATATATATATATATATATATATATATATATATATATATATATATGTATGTTGTATATGTATTTGTATATGCACATGTATGTGTGCATGTAGGCATCTATGCATGAATGCATGTATCTATGTGTGTATGTATAAAAGCAATATTACACACAATCAGCACGGCTGTAATTTGGCTGTAGTTAATCTCATTATGCTGATACACAGCCATGTGAGTGTGATATTGCATTTATACAACAGTTTGATGGCACAAGTGAGTAATTAAGATAAATAAGAGGCAAGAACACAGTATCTTCAAAAACCACTTCCTTCCGCAATGGATTCAAATCTCAAGTTGAGAGTTTAACAGCTGATCTCAAGCCTCTGTTACTCGTTTTTATAAAGAGTATTATTGTATTATGAGAGAGAGAGAGAGATCGACTAAACGAGTGCAGGTCAATCTTATGGTCATAATCACAAGTGTGAGTGGCATGTGAGTGTCCGCTGAGGAAATTGATATCCTTTCAACAGTTCAGAGGATTTCAGCGCTAGTCAATCATAAGATGCATCTTATAAGGTGTTATTTAAAGTAAAAACAACACACTTGTTTACAGTATTCACTCCCTTTCAATGTTAAAGTCTTTGCTTCTGACACACTCATAAAGACTTTGTCTTTGATGCCATAAAATGGTGTAATAATACAATAATCACAATCACTAATGGACCCCTATGGCTTGTTATTTATATAAAATATAATTTATTGAGAAAAATTGTGATCAGCCATTATAAAAGTATAGGAAGTTTGCACAGTGGGAACTAAAAAAGCAAAAAAGTATAAAAGCTAGTTAAAGCATAGGATTTCAGTTATATAAAAATATAAAATAATGAAACTCAATTTTGGCCAAATTGATTTGCACATCACACACTCGCTGTGGGAAAAGACTCTCAGCCAATCAGAGTCAAGAACCAGAATGAGCAGCTGCATAAATATAAAACCTAGGAATCGAACATTTAACATTAGCTGCACAATATACTTTATGAAACCTGTTAAGTGAAGTTTTGATCATGTCGTATCTCACTCATTGCAGTCAGGACTGTCACTCATAAAGTTGGCACGTGATGCCTCTGCAGTTCATATTGCAATCCATAAGTATAAAGCCATTAATGTGACGCTAGTATCTGAAGTGTGGATTTGAAGCCATGCATCATGCTGATTGTCTAACAGGTGGCAGCACAGCCCATGCTCTCCATCGCGTCACTGACTGAGCTGTCACTGGGAATTTATTTCTTTGCTAAACATTCTTTTTCCCCTGACTTGGCAGGCCCTTCGGAGCCGCACCAGCTGGGCGTCTCAGGGGAGTGCTGACTCTATTCATCATTTGGTAATTAGCCGGTTAACTCCATTAATGAACTCTCTACCCACACTGATTGAATTGGGAAGGCTTGGGATGGGATTTCGTTCCCTTCCTTTTCTCTCGTTTTATCTTTCTTGCACTCGTTGCCTTTCTCTAAATCTCTCTCATTAAGTTCCTTTTTCGCTAATTAAGAAGTCAGAGTTTGTTGATGCATTGGTGCATGATAACTATTTAAGTGCATGTAAATGAATCACTGGTGCCACAATTGTCTACACACTTGTGTGTGTGCATATACATTTATATATTTTTTATACTTTGTAATTGAATTATGTTATCATTATTATTATCTGACACTGCCCCTTCGTCGCGTCTTTGTGAGGTGCGCTCTCGTCTGTGTGCTTTCATGTTCTTCGTTTCATGCGCAGTTGGTGTGTTTACTAACTGTGCACTGTCTCGTCAAGTTCATGTGAACATGCGGCGATGCGCGTCTGCATTGGCTGCGTGTTCGTGTGTTGTTAGTGTGTAACCCCGCCCATCTTGTTCCCTCATTTCTCTTAATTGTTCTCAGCTGTTGTGCTCGTTACCTTCCTCGTGTTGTCTATTTAATCCCTTTGTGTTTGTTGTATTATGGTTTATATGCACGCTGAAAAAAATTTGAGGATGCGAAAGATTAGACGTGGTCATGGTCAGGGAAAAGGGGTCAACTTGGCATGGCAAATTTTTAAATGAGTTTTTAGGTATGTCGTTTTCATTAATACAGTAGACATATAGACATATAGGTTGTAGCACCAAATTTTAGATGCAACCGTATACTTTGAGATCTATTTTGCATGGACTTTTTGGGCTTTATCCTCGAACAAAGTATAAAAGTTTCTGCCACAGACACTATAGACCATATACACGACTATTGGCGATACATCACTCTAGATTTTCCCACACGCTCACTTTCATCCAATTGGCGTAATTCATATCGTCCCTCGCAGATCAAGCAAGAAGCTAATGCATATGAACAGGCCCAGATGTGTCCAAAACCAATATGTCATGCTAAGATATTCAATTATGTCTGTGTTGTGGAGACAGTGTTCCTTACATTAGCAGTCTGGCATTCATAGGTCATGTGGTGCGTCTGGAATGAAAAAAGAAGATGAATTTGTAATGGCCTGTCAGTGAGGGAAAAAAAATCTAATCAGCATAAGCTGTCACCGCTAGGAGCCAGCTCTCTGCCCTATTTATATTCATGCCTCAATTGATTGGCATCACCTCCTCTGGTATGCCCATCAAATTCTACCATGCTGCATTGCCTACATTCTTTCAGTTATGTTCAATGGCCCACCGAAGGACTCGCACACCTCTGTCTTTTAAGTGATAAACGGCAAAATTTCACCAAGCTGTTTCCTTAAAAGCGATGAAAAAATAAACGACAGGAATTACCTTGCCACCATGGACTATGTTTGAATGGGCTGACATTTTCAAAGGATAAGTAATTCTTGTATGGCTCGAAAATACCTTTTAACTTTACATTTAAGTATATGTCAAACACATTGTGGATTGACAAAGTGCTACTTGCGTACAGTAACTGATGTTTTGCTTGAAATTCTGCAAGCATTGTCAAACTATAATCTCCAGCACAAAAACATATAATATAGTTTTTAACAAGGACCTATCATGACCTTTTTTGTGGCTCTACTAGAGCAGGTTTTACAGCTTCAATGTTGATTATTTTCCCCATATTCTCATTGTTGCGGCTCGTCTCTTCCCAGTCTGTCAGAAACGCTCTGTTTAATTCCTGTCTCTATGAAGCCCCTCCTTCTGAAAGCACACTGTGCTCTGATTGGTTGGCTGGATCGGTGTGTTGTGATTGGTCGAGAGCTTCCAGTGTGTTTGGGAAATGTCCCGCCCTTCCCATAATCGCCAGTTTCAACACATGTCTAACTAACTCAAACCTCGTCCCTTTATTCTGTGCATGAATTATGATAATGAGGAATATTGTGAGTATTTGTTCCAGGAAATAACTCAAGTTGACAATGGAGGCGTTTCAGGAGTTCAGAAACGGAGACAGAAGAACTGCAGCTGTAGGAACTTTCTGCTTTGTACCTGCAGAGCTTTTTCATGCTCAAACAGCAACACTACTCACTAATGAAAGATTAACATTTAAAATGGCATATTAGAAGCCCTTTAAGTGATGCATAGGAAAACAACGTGATAATTTGTTCCAGAACACATTCATTTCGTGACATTTGAGATGTGACGTGTCGATCTGAATGTAAACGGGAATGAACGTAACCAGAATATGAAAGATAATGTAGATTGACTGATATCTGACATGCCCTTATAGAGGCCATCTTTAGCTCATGAAACGTGACAAACCTTCAAGTCAATCACAGGTCTGTCAATCACCGCTGAACCTCCATAGGTCAGGCAGTGTGGCGCTGGGTCCAGCTAAAGGGCCTCCAGGTTTGATTCTTTGCCCAGGTTGTTGGCAGCGTGTGTCGCAGAAGCTGCCAGAGCCACAACAGAGATGTCAAGCGTCAGAACATAACTGCAGAGTTTCTGGGTTATCCGTGTCATGCATCAGCTTTTGTTCTCATGTTTGCAGTATTTATGTAATCTTTGTGAAAACGCTCAGGTGAAAACACTTAAACTGTGTTAATGTTTTGCTTAACTGCACAAAGATAGCAAGATAACATTAAAAAGCTGAAGTTGGCCATTATTCTGCTCATTTTTATATTCTTTTAACATCCTCTGATTTGCAAAAAAAGATAAACTTGCAATGTGATCCATATACTTTCTTAAATATAAATTAATACTTTTATTTAGAAGCATTAAATTGATTTTTATAAGGATGCATTAATTAAAAGACTTTTACATTGTTACAAATATTGTTTTGTTCTTTTAAATAAATCCTGAAGACTGCAGGAATGATGCTGGAAACTCAAATAGCTTGAACAAAATAGTTATTTTAAATTGTAATAATACTTTTGAACTGCAGTGTAGCTGTATAGTTGTATAAACACACACACACACTATGTCTATTTAATTGTGTATATATAGACACAGAAACATTAATGACATTCTCTCATTATTTCACTTCGAATGCATCTCATCCCAATTTACATATGAACTGCATATTTCTTTTACTGAAACATCTTTTAGTCGAATTTGCATTGTAATTTGAGCAGAAAGTGCAAACAAATAGCCTCATCCCAGAGGAGAAATAAAGGAAGCATGGTGTAATATGATGAGGACAGCCGCAATGATGAGAGGAAACAATCAGCAAAGACGAGCAATCACACATTTAAGCTCATTTGATCCCTCCTCTGAAGATCTTATAGTAAGCATTGATTTGCTCATGCACCTCGTCAGGGAAGTGAAGTCATCAAACAGCAAATGGGGATTTTTGATACAGATGACTGTTTGAATGGGGTTTTGCACAGTGTGGGGTGGACCAGACTCATCCTGAAAGCCATTTTGAAGCTCTAACAAAAGATGGAGAGAGAGAAAGAGGCAGAGGGAATGTGGCTTCTCTCTCTTTGTTGAATGCCATTTGAATATGGAGAGGATTGGAAACGGCATCAGAGAGCGACAGAAGGCCAGCTGTCCGGCCCGGGCTGGCAGGTAACAGAAGATTGCCTCCCGGCGCTGAGAAGGAAAGCCGTTTTCCACTCTGGCCTTGCTCTGTGAAACATTTGGCTCACTACAGATGAGACCATTTGTGTAAGTACTTCTGATGTGAGCAGGGGAGTTCTCCTTTCACACCAACATCCAGCTGATCTCCAGGCTGCAATGTGATAGTGCAGATGCTCCTCCAAACCAAAGGCTTGAGCGTTTCTGCGAGAGTCTGCAATTCAGTTCTCGTAGGTTATTGATTAATAGGGCATAGAAGTGATTTTGAAATGCTCTGATGTAAAGTTTAACATTTAAAATCCTCCTGCAGTCAATAATTTCATTCGTGAAATTATCTTTGATAACCAAAATGACTCATTTAAACGTTTGTTTCCCCTGTGAAAAGCTTGAATGTAACACCATTGCTTTATTTAATACATCCACTCGCTCAACTTTACCATAGTAAACGCTGCACAATGGCGAGATAATGGGAAATAGGAAATACTGCTTTAATTCAGCGATATCTGTTTGAACCACAAACAAGCCCCTGTATAAGAATGTTTATGCATTTTATGTATCGCTCCCTACAATTTCTAACACATGACGGTAATTAATATGATGAGCCTTTCGTGTTTGACTGCGTTATCAAACAGCTTATAATGTGTCGCTAATGTCACACAAACCATGCTTCCATTTTCCATCCTTAGAAACACAACGGACGTCATCGAACATCAGTGGAGAAAGAAAATAGCTAATCATAACGTGGTAATTGTCACAGCCTCACATCACACAGACCCTTAGATCGTTTCCATTCAGTCTCTTGAACTCTAATCCACTCAACTCTAATCCCAATCACCGTGTGTATTTAGTTCTCATAGTTCACTCAGTGGTCGGTTGTTATTTGAGTCTGAGCCTGTTATGTTACATTTATCTTCATTGATTTACTTTCGTTTCGTCGTTTACAGAACCTTTTTGAACCTTCATTGTCTTCATCTTGTGATAGTAATATATGTCATACTCTGTAAAAAAAATGTTGTGTACAATTTGCTTTAAAAAAAATGATGGTAACAATAGTACACATGATGTTTTTGAGACTTGATTTCTTTACTGGAATCTCCTTGAATAAGTCATGTAAAATCTACTAAATTAATTAGTCTATGACACAAGGAACTCAATATTTTTAGTGAAATTTGCTCCTTTTTTTATTTTTTATGTTAGACAATATTGTTCAGGCAACTCCACAACTGAACCATAAGCTCTACTCTTCGGCATAATGTTAGCAATCAAAACTTCAAAAAAACAGAAACTATTTCAAATTGATTCCCTTCACTCAAAAACACATAAAATATCACTTCAGTTCAATATTTACTCTCCATTTCCAGCCATATGCAAAGCATGCTGGGAACTGACAATTGGTGTCAAACCACATAATTGAGTTAATTCTCTAAAAATAAATGAATAGCCTTCTTAATTTTATCTGCTTAACCAGTTCCTCAATTTAAGCCTCAAAACTGTTGAGAAACCACAATTTTATTAATAAATTAACACAGTATTTTTAATGATCAGCTTCAGATCAGAAATCACAAGAGAATCAGAATCAGAAAGTTACAAGTTTAATTTTTTGCAGTTTATGAGCTACATAATTCACCCACTATTTTTCTAAATGTACCCCATTTTCCTGTCACTCTCAAAGCTGTTCTTGTGCTCATTGTTAACATGATTGGTTACTTGTTTGTATTTTAAATGAGTTGTTTTTGAAACCTGAAGAAAAATCGTGTTGACATGATTTCTTAACAGTTAGAATCAGATGTTTGGAGATTAAGATGTTATCAGAGTATTGTTGTGGCATTTGTGATGTTTTCTGTGTTTGTGATTGGTGTTATTGACATATTTTGTCCATAATAAAGGTTATTTTGTGACATTGACATTTAATTGTGGGTTTTTTATCAGTCATCAATAACAGAAAACAGTCATTTTTGCAGCTTAACGTCAACAAATGCTGCTTTGGAGGAAGATTTGAGTTAGAAAGTCTGTTTTCTTTGTATGATGCTTTTATCTCGAAAGATAAAGGGAAATTTGATTCCACATAATATGACCCTAATGTGATTGATATTCAAAATGTTTTAGAATGAGCATATTGGACCGTATTAAAGGTCAAATGTTGCAATACTTTTCAACAATGTGAAATCGCCAAACACTTGGACCTGAGCAGTGCTTTTCAACCTCCTGCTGGTCTGAGATAAGTCAGTGTGTCGTTATTTTAAAACAAAGTTTTCCTGCAAAGCACTCATGCCTCGGCAGTCCAGTGGAAACATACAGACTTATTGATGGTGTGAAATCCCCAAACACGATGAAGAAAAAAATAGCAAGTTGGTACATTCTCGTGGTTTGCAAAAGTACTTTGTATGCTTCTAGTTTTCTAGTACTTTTGTATATTTATAAGGCCGATGAGTCTCTGTTACGAGGAACAACTCTTTCTAAGCATTAGTCAAATTTCTTTCCACATTTACATCTATATCTGGATATTAGATTCATTTATTTTCGTGCATAAAGGTTCGTTTACTAACATGTTTTGTGCAAAAAAATGACCATACAAATGTTCTCAGAAATTTAACTCAGAAATGTGCGGCCAGCAAGTTATCTAAAATAAATGTCTTGTGAAACGGAATACCACTGAACTCCCTGAGACCGCGGTCTCATCAGTTATTTAAGCACAGAATTATTTAATATCTGCTGGATGTGCAAGACGCTCCGTGCAGGAGCCCATGAGCAATGAAGTGGAGTGGGAGACATGTTTCTGCTTGTAACTATAAGGCTAAAGAAATAAGATGACGAGCAATGGATTGTTTTTTTTAATGATTACTAGAATATTAACTTTAAGTAAATAACTTATTTTACATATGAAGGTTACACATGGTTTTTATAGTCCACTTTTAACATTCTACTAATTAAATAACTAAGTGACTTTGTAACCTGTCAATCTATGCTACACACCGTAACTGACAGCGGCCGGTAGCAGGATCTCAGCGCAACGCCGGGTAAATGTGTAAGAGTAAGAAAGCAGAAACATTTGGTTCCAAAAACAGAGGTAACTTTAAGGGTAAGTAGCCATGGCAACTTACTCTCTGAACTAAACCTGATCTGAGCAGATTCTGTTTGAGGGTTAGTTGATATCAGACAGATGGATGGACGGATGGATGGATGGATGGATGGATAGACAGACGGATGGATGGATAGACATAGAGAGATAGATGGATTGAAGGATAGACAGATGGACAGACAGAAAAATGGATGAATGGATAGATAGATGGACGGACGGACAGACAGACAGACAGACAGACGGATGGATATATGGATGGATGGACATAGAGAGATAGATGGATGAATGGATGGATAGAAGGATAGACAGATGGACAGACAGACAAATGGATGAATTAATAGAGATAGATGGATTGATAGACAGATGGATGGATGGATAGATGGACAGACAGATGGGTAGACAGAGAAATGGATGGACGGACGGATGGATGGATGGATAGACATAGAGAGATGGATAGATGAAAAGACAGACAGACAGATGGATGGATATATGGATGGATGGACATAGAGAGATAGATGGATGGATGGATAGATGGATAGAAGAATAGACAGATGGACAGACAGACAGATGAATGGATGGGTAGAGGTAGATGGATTGATAGACAGATGGATGAATGGATGGATGAATGGATAGATGGATAGACAGATGGGCAGAGAGAGAGATGGATGGATGGATGGATGGATGGATGGATAGAAATTATCACCTCAAACATTGTATTTAGATGTTTTTTATTTTATTTTTGCAATCTTACATTTCATGCAATGTGGAACCAAAATAACTAAACATAAAAAATAAACCTTTACAGTCATTATATCAGCACAAACTGTTAATTAGATTAAAATGTCTATCTCTTTATTATATAATTAGCATCAAATAAACAATATTGTTCTTATTCGCAGGGATTTAAAGATTTTTAAACAAAAAGACTGAAAAATTATTTGGTAAAATTGACTAAGATAATCTTGCTTTTAGGAACATCGCCCTGGGTTACGGGCCAAACACGGGGGCCAAACACGGGGGGCAAGCTTAAATGCACACTAAGACAGAGACAATCAAGACTAATTAACAAGAGACACCTGAACAGAACGAAGACGGGGGAAAACTGATCTGATTAACCCGAACTAACCCGACACCAAACCCAGCTGTGACAGTAATCCAGCAGTCTACTAATACTCTAATGAGGGAGAGTTGACATGTAGCTGCAAAGCCACTTATAGTTGGAAAGCTTTAAAACAAATTACTGGTGCTTGCAACATCAAGGTCATGGGTTCGATTTCCAGGGAAGGCAAGAACTGATTAGAATGTCAATGTGTTTCTTGAATGCAATGCAAGTCGCTTTGGATAAAAGCGACTGATAAATGCATGAATGTAAAAAATTCTGAATGTTCATTAGGATAGCAAAATTTACTTCTGCATCGTATGAGAGAAATGACAGAGTGACAGAAATAAAATCCTTCCTCACTTTAGAGGGGAAAAAGACAATCTCATTCAGAAAAACACTCTTATTTCACATAATAAAAAAAAAGTTTCAAATGAGACTTTGTTCGGAGAAAAGTGATGCTCTTTTGGATGGTGCTTGTGTTTCATTCCTGAAGCTGTTATCCCAATGTTCTCTCCTGCTCTGATTCATTCAACCAATCTGTTCCTCTCATAGTGCCACTCATTCTGTCGCTGCGGCATCTGTGAGAGGTTATGAAGCGCCGGGAAAGTGTGCACCGCGGGGATTGACCTGTCACAGATTCGCTTGGTTTAATGTGTGTGATCTTATTTAGTCCCCTGACTCCCTCCATTGTGAGATGAATCCCAGGGCATCATTGTCCATGAGCTGTCCGACAAGAAGAAGGTATTATATATATATATATATATATATATCTCCCCTATTTTGCCAGACATCCCAATCCTTATTGTCAGCGGTAGAATAATGCATGAGCTATCCCATCAAAAAAGCAGTGATATTTCCTTTACCTTGAAACAATCATAGGATTTTACGTTTGCTTTTAAAGAGTCAATAAGTGCTGAAAAGTATTAAGTAAAATGTCCTTCGTGACTGACGTGAGTAATGCAACCAAATGATCTTTCAGGACCGGAGACATTGTATAAAACCTAATTCTTGCAATTGCAAAGCTCAAAACCCTTCACATTTGAACTTCACCTTGTCAGCGCTGATCAATACAATGTTCGGTGACGCAGTGAAGAGGAGGGTAGTAATTACTGACTGGAAAGGTCAAGCACACCCAGCAAGGGCGGAAGGCTGACCTGATATACTGTGACAAATGCTAGGAATGAGAAAATGCATGCAATGCATCAAACCAAGGGTCTTTTCATTAAAACCTAGCAGGAATATATTGCTCTGAGTGCCGGTGTTAGATAAGAGCGGCCCTATACCTGCGCGACTTCTCGGGAAATGGGAGACTGGCTTTTATGTTAAATCACAAGGATACTAAGCCCTTGTTCCTCATTACAAGCTGCTAATAAACTCCGTTCATTCATGTAGATCTGTGCTGTAAACATTTTCCAATAATGAAAGAGGAGAAAAATCTAACAAAAGGAAAATCTGAATGGCTACATTCATAATTAATGTCACGTTGCTGAGCTTCATGACTGATCTTGCTTTAGGTTTGTGATAAATGGGTGAGTGAGCAGTTCCTCATGTTTTGAAATGTTATAGAATTTTTAATGATATATCGATCATTTTATGTGCATTGCTTTTTGTACTAATGAGAAATGAGAATTGGCAGCGATACTGGTTTTCATTCAAAGCCCGTTCATGTTTAGTGAATATCTTTTGGCACTGTTGTGCTACATAATGAGAGGAGATATTGGGAGAAATAATGTTATTTTTTTGAAGGACAATTTTTAATACTAGATCTGTAAAGCACATCAAGTTTTAAAGTCCCACTGAAGTGCTTTGAAACACAGCTTTACTCAGTGTGTTGACGTAATTTCCACTGAAACAGGGTGTGAGGGCGGGGCTTATCGAGTGGCTCCTCCCCCTTTTAAAACAGCCAATAGCGTTTAGTTTGTGTCACAGTTCAGAGCCGTTGATCTCCATAAAGCCGCGGTTTCCTCCTAATCTCTAACCATTTCTCCTCTAATCTCCACCATCTCTCTCTATGAAACACATGATTGTGTGCAGAACTCAAACGGGTGGATGTGTTTCTCCTCTAATCTCCTCCATCTCTCTATGAAACACATGATTGTGTGCAGAACTCAAACGGGTGGATGTGTTTCTCCTCTAATCTCCTCCATCTCTCTATGAAACACATGATTGTGTGCAGAACTCAAACGGGTGGATGTGTTTCTCCTCTAATCTCCTCCATCTCTCTATGAAACACATGATTGTGTGCAGAACTCAAAGAGGTGGATGTGTTTCTCCTCTAATCTCCTCCATCTCTCTATAAAACACATGATTGTGTGCAGAACTCAAACGGGTGGATGTGTTTCTCCTCTAATCTCCTCCATCTCTCTATAAAACACATGATTGTGTGCAGAACTCAAACGGGTGGATGTGTTTCTCCTCTAATCTCCTCCATCTCTCTATAAAACACATGATTGTGTGCAGAACTCAAACGGGTGGATGTGTTTCTCCTCTAATCTCCTCCATCTCTCTATAAAACACATGATTGTGTGCAGAACTCAAACGGGTGGATGTGTTTCTCCTCTAATCTCCTCCATCTCTCTATAAAACACACGATTGTGTGCAGAACTCAAACGGGTGGATGTGTTTCTCCTCTAATCTCCTCCATCTCTCTATAAAACACACGATTGTGTGTAGAACTCAAACGGGTGGATGTGTTTCTCCTCTAATCTCCTCCATCTCTCTATGAAACACATGATTGTGTGCAGAACTCAAACGGGTGGATGTGTTTCTCCTCTAATCTCCTCCATCTCTCTATAAAACACATGATTGTGTGCAGAACTCAAACGGGTGGATGTGTTTCTCCTCTAATCTCCTCCATCTCTCTATGAAACACATGATTGTGTGCAGAACTCAAACGGGTGGATGTGTTTCTCCTCTAATCTCCTCCATCTCTCTATAAAACACATGATTGTGTGCAGAACTCAAACGGGTGGATGTGTTTCTCCTCTAATCTCCTCCATCTCTCTATAAAACACACGATTGTGTGCAGAACTCAAACGGGTGGATGTGTTTCTCCTCTAATCTCCTCCATCTCTCTATAAAACACACGATTGTGTGCAGAACTCAAACGGGTGGATGTGTTTCTCCTCTAATCTCCTCCATCTCTCTATAAAACACACGATTGTGTGCAGAACTCAAACGGGTGGATGTGTTTCTCCTCTAATCTCCTCCATCTCTCTATGAAACACATGATTGTGTGCAGAACTCAAACGGGTGGATGTGTTTCTCCTCTAATTTCCTCCATCTCTCTATAAAACACATGATTGTGTGCAGAACTCAAACGGGTGGATGTGTTTCTCCTCTAATCTCCTCCATCTCTCTATAAAACACATGATTGTGTGCAGAACTCAAACAGGTGGATGTGTTTCTCCTCTAATCTCCTCCATCTCTCTATAAAACACATGATTGCGTGCAGAACTCAAACGGGTGGATGTGTTTCTCCTCTAATCTCCTCCATCTCTCTTTAAAACACATGATTGTGTGCAGAACTCAAACGGGTGGATGTGTTTCTCCTCTAATCTCCTCCATCTCTCTATAAAACACATGATTGTGTGCAGAACTCAAAGAGGTGGATGTGTTTCTCCTCTAATCTCCTCCATCTCTCTCTGAAACACATGATTGTGTGCAGAACTCAAACGGGTGGATGTGTTTCTCCTCTAATCTCCTCCATCTCTCTTTAAAACACATGATTGTGTGCAGAACTCAAACGGGTGGATGTGTTTCTCCATCATATGATCCGCTCTGGTCTGTCGTGTCTCTGGATCTGCGGCGCTTCACTGACACTAACGTCAATCCAGACTTCATTCCCCCAATGAAAGATATTCCCACTGTCTGAATCGCTCCCTGTCCCCGATATAGTGACTATGAGCCGTTCATGTAGAAAACAGTGAATGTGTGAACGAGTGACCGATTTCAGACGCATTCATAATCTAGGGGGCGGGGCTTCAGATTCTAGAGAGCATTTGATTGGATAGGAAAAAAGTGCAAAGTGATATCATTAAAATTAATTGATCCCTATTGTCGGAAATTTTAAAGGCTTATATCTTCTAAAAATGAATTTTGTCATTGATTTGGAGCACAAGCTTATAGATCACAGTAACAATAACATATTCATACTAAAAGACAAAATAAATGCATCTAAACGCTAGACTAGCAATAGTGATTTAACCCACCTGTGTTTGCTAAGATTTTAGTAAATGTTTGCAACTCGCAATATGATTTTTTTTTTTTTGTCCTAGTAATGAAGCATAACTTCTTCTCAGAATTGAATTTCTCAATGAGACCAAATGAACATGTAAATTGCTAGAGATTGAGCTTCAGTAATATTTTCTACAGGTTACCTTGGGTGACATTTTTATTTTATGATGCTTTCCTGTGTCTCTAACAGTAGAGAGCGGTGCTTGCAACATCAAGGTCATGGGTTCGATTCCCAGGGAAAGCAAGAACTGATTGAATATCAATGTGTTTCTTCAAGTCGCTTTGGATAAAAGCATCTGATAAATGCTTGAATGTAATGTAAAATGTAAATGATGTCCTGCTTTTTAAAGTCAGCATGAACTTCTATATCTGAGGGAAGCGGCTTCTGGAAGGAGAAAGAAATGTAAGACGGGGCTTGATTTCATCCTCGGAATTGATTGCGTGTAAAAATTTAAATTGTCTAATTAGTCCGTAGCATAAAATAGCCCCGTAGCCCCACAATGCAAAGCGGAGCTGCCAATGAATCCATAAAACAGTTAAATTATGTCACTTTTAGTTTGGTTTAAATTGTCTTTGTTGTTGTTTTGCGGACTGACTTCAGCTCTAGAACTCCATAGCAAAGCATCTGAAGTCCTGGATGATGTACTATTCTGATCAATTTCCTTTTTGTGGTTCGGTTTGTAGTATTTTTCCTCTGGTAGGTGTTTTGCAATAGCGGTAACACAATGAAGCTTCATGAAGGCTTTGTTTGTCCCTGTGTGTTTAATAGTGTCTGCGAGCAAAAGATGTGTTTAATCGTAATGAATGAGTCACAATTCAAAGAAAACCTGGTTAGGTAAGAGAAAAAATAGACACCACAGAGGTTGGCATGCGGATGGTGTGAATCACTGTCACTGATTTCCAGTGTGGCGTGATGATAAAGAGAAAGACGGAGAGAGGCGTTTGACCCCAGGGGTCCCATTCTTCACTTAACACCTCCTCTTCTCATGTAGGCCAAAACTGTCTTTATGTATCAGATGGCTAAACAGGATACAGGTGAATGTGTGGAGGACATGCGTGACTGGAGCTGAAAGCATCTGAGATGCGTTTTGTTTTAAACCTGCACAAGCGAGAAGGAAAGTCTTTCCCTTGTGGTTGTAAATACTGTGTTTTATCGATATGATGCACTGTAAAGTGAAGTATGATTGAACTCAAACTCACAGCTCCTTAAAATCCTGTGTTATCACATAAAATTGACATGTCAACCATCGAGGTGACGTTGTCAATTAAGGACAAGGAGTGCCGTTTTTGTCAGTGCAAGTGCAAAAGGCCAGCAAATTGGTGTCATAACATTTTACTCTTACAATTCTGATAATTCAGCTAATATAATACTATATAATAGAAGAACCATGCACTAAACCACAGAACCCATGCTGTCATCACTGTTAATTGCTTTCTCCTTCTCTCTCTCTGTGTGTCTAACAGTAGAGGGCAGCACTTGCAACATCAAGGTCATGGGTTCGATTCCCAGGGAAAGCAAGAACTGATTAGAATGTCAGTGTGTTTCTTGAATGCAATGCAAGTCGGTTTGGATAAAAGTGTCTGACAAATGCATGAATGTAAAAAAAATATATGAGTAAATATGCATTCTCTCTAGTCATGAGTCATGAGTTTATCTAGATAAAACTAAAATGTATACTGTATTAGTTTTTCAATAACATTGACTCGTTGCGGCAAGTTTTTATGAGTCACTGATTATTTATTAATTCTTCAACTGATTTGTTAGTTAACACAGATTCGTTCAGGATTTATTCTGTGAAGAGATGCGTAAAGATTTTCATTAAATAACACATTCAAGTTGTTATAGTTTTTCACCAAACCCAATTGTGTCCGATTCCGGAATAGCATTTTGAGTGATTTGGGATTTATAATCAAGTTATTGATTCATAATTTAAGTTTTTTAAATGACTTTACTTTTTTATGTGCAAACTCTAGATAATGAAGATGAATATAGTCTGAACCTTTCAATGCAAGAAGGAACATGTTCTGAGAGCGTTTTGGGGAAAGTTTGTTGTTTGGAGCCAAAGCTCCACCAACTTCAACCTTGAAGAAGCTGTGTGTCCTGTGTGTGTGTTTGTGTATCCTGTGTGTGTATATTTATACTTATATATGTGTGTGTGTGTGTGTGTTAGTTTGCTCTGTTTCAGATCAGTATGGGTGAGGTGATCAACTGGTACCGTAAGGAGGAATAAGTTGTTTTCCTCGACATGTTGACGCGGTTCTGTGACCCAGAAGGCCATGCTGTATTGCTAGTTTAGTCTGTTTTTTTCTTAGTCAATAAGAATCATTTAACCTGAGGTAGTTTCTGTTATAGTATAATTGTTGTAACAATGTGATTGTAAGCCTTTTCGATCTGGTCCTCGGGTCTTAACTATTAATTCCCTATACACTCACAACACTTGAAATGTATGGCATGTGTCACGTGGCATCATTCTGTGACACTGTTAAGTCTCTTTATAAAGCTTGAAGTTTTATATAAACTTTAAATACCTCTTATACCTTTGACAAGTACAATCACAGAGAACATTTAGATCTGTGTTCTGACCCTGAGAGAGCAGGTGTCATATAAAGATATGAAACAGCTTCACAAACAGTCTTTTCACCCACACAGCATCATTATTTCTGTCTTGCAAACATTCATATGATCACAGAAATACTGGGATAAAAGTTTATAGTTCGGATATAATCACTGATAGAGTATCAACTACAGTCAACAACCTTTTGAAAGTAACCTGACGTTTCAAATAAAGATTGACTTTTAAAAATGGATCTGTCATTGAATCATTCATTGAAAAGATTCGTTCAAAAACACTGATTCATCCAGTAATGAATCAAGTGAAGTCTTTATGAGAGAATCATTGAATAATTCACTCAGAGATTCATTCAAAATCACTGATTCATCCAGAAATTAATCAAGTGAAGTCTTTATATGTGAGTTATTGAGTCATTCACTCAAGAGATTCGTTCAAAAACACTGATTCATCCAGTAATGAATCAAGTGAAGTCTTTATGAGCGAGTCATTGAATCATTTGCTCAAGAGATTCGTTCAAAATCACTGATTCATCCAGAAATGATTCAAGTGAAGTCTTTATGAGCAAGTCATGAATCATTCTGAATCATTCATTCAGTAGTGAATTCATATTGTGTAAGATTCTCCAGTAAATTAGCTTTTTTTGTAGCCTATTCACAATCATGGGAGAATTATGATCATGACTCTTAAAATAGAACTGTGCAGCTCTACTATACAATGTTTTATTTCTAACCTTCCTCTAATATTTGGTATCGTCTGATGAAGTCAGTATGAATGTCTGTCGGGGCCAGATGGCAGCATCACATAAATTAGTCAAACGAACGGCTTGATAACTAAAGGCAAAAGTGACTAGTAGAGTCAGACGCAGGAGTTTACTGACAAAAATCTACGCAGAGAATTTGTTTGTGTGAGCTGAGAGTGAATCTTCGACACCTGCAGAGCGGGTTACATAATTCCTAACCTGATAACCTTTCAGTTTGAATTAGAGTAAAAAGTGACGTCTTGTTCCCCGCGCATGGAATGTGACATCTGGAGTTTTAATATTATTCATGATTTCATAAAAGCTACATTTGAAGAAGCTTTGAAGTCACACTCGTAGAGATTCACCCTAGAATTAACATTAATTTAATAGTGGAAGACGGCTGAGATGCACTTCATTAAAGGTGCCTCAAAGGTCTCTATGTTGTCAACTGAGACACTCTCTGCTGTCTCTGACAATAAATGGGAAAAAAAGGAAAGTTAAAAATGAGCACTTCTTGAAAGAATGCATGCTGGGTATTTTTCACATGAATGGAGTTGTTCCTGATTGATTTGAGGCATGATTTCCTTCTCATTCAGCACGGTTCTTTCCTTTTGTTGAATTTACCGTGAGTTTCAAGGGTGCATTACCTGTTTAAATATTAAACATTGTCCTCTAAAATCGTTTGCAGCATTTTAATTAGCTTGTTCTGTTAGTTTTATCATTCTTTTGTTCAAAATTTGGAGGTTTGATAAGAACGTCTGTCTTTTGTTTTTTCAGCTTTTGTTGTTTGTTGTATAAAGCTTCCTTTACAACATGATTTGACATCGTGCTTTTGTCTGAACGTTCATAATCATCACTTTGCTTGGTGCTTAATAGATATCATGCATCACTGTGATTGCACTTTAAAAGATAAAACCATCAGTGCATTTCTGTTGTCATGACTGTCAATGATAAATATAGGAACATTAATACATTCATTTCTTCAGTTCAAATCTATATATAAATTTATAGGTGATTTATTTTCTATTTTGCATTTTTTCCTTATACTATGACTCCCAGAAATTATTTGGACTCCTACGTCACACTTTTTTTTTTTTTTTTTTTTTTTTTTACAAATCTTTCAAAGCCTTAACAGAGATTTTCATACATTTATACTTTTTAAAATTTTTCCCCAACAACCCTTTCTGCCAAATAATTAAACATGCATAAAGTAAATAAAGCATCATTGACAATAATAATAATAATAATAATAATAATAACATTATATATATATATATATAAACATCTATTTCTTCCCGTTCTTACACAAAAAATACTTTTGTTGGTGTAACATAATAAATAAATGTATATTAATAATAAATAATGTATATATGTGTTGATTCAGTAATTTTGATAATAATTAATTGAATTATTTTTAATCAAATTAATTTATACATGCTACATGCTTTCCTGTAGCTGAAACACTAGACTGTGGTGCTTGCAACATCAAGGTCATGGGTTCGATTCCCAGGGCAAGCAAGAACTGATTAGAATGTCAATGTGTTTCTTGAATGCAATGCAAGTCGCTTTGGAAAAAAATGTCTGATATATGCAGACATGTATAAAAGATGTTACGAAATGAAGCAGATTTTTTAGGTTACCATTTTTATTAGTGTAGTAAATGTTAAAACCATAGATGGACTGTAAAAAAATAAAAGACATTGATTTTTGACACACAAACTCTCCGCCTGTCTCATGAATCACAACAAAGCCCCCGGGTGAAATGACTGATTACCCCTTTAGGACGGATTTACCACTCCAATTAAGCTGTTAGCAAACTAATTCCTGTTTATCTGTTGGTAATTAAAAGCCAGATTCATTTGTTTCCTGCTATACTTTCATTAACCGCCATTACCTGAATAAAATGAATCGGAAGCCCGAATGAATGCTTCTGAAGGGCTCATTATCCATTGAGCTCGTCTTTATAGACTGAACAAGAGCTCAAAATCCAAAATCATGAAAACCATGTTCAGTTTGATCAAAACATCAGAGTGAAATTCAAAAGGATCGAGTTTAACAATTGCAAGTGTGAACAATATTCTCCACCAATTAGCCAAGTGGGGGTATTTAACACACTCAGTTGCTCATCGAAATGGAGCGCAGTGGTGTGATGGCAGGGAGCGAAGGCGCACAGTAAAACAGCGATGCGTGTGTGTGTGTGTGAGGCCTCGCAGCGAGTCTGACAGCAGTGTGTGATAATGACATTGCTCAGAGCAGGCGGTTTGCATTAAAGACAGCAAACTCCTGCTGTGACAAGTCGTATTACTGTTCACTGTGTCTGTTCAAACACATGTATAATCAAACTCTGTGCAACCGCCTTGCCTTCCTTACGACTCATCTGAAGAACACAAACTGCTGGAATATATTTTAATTTAGCAATATTTCTAAACAATATATCAGCATAACATGTCGTGCTTTCAATTCTCCAAATGAGTGATAAAAACCCTAATGTAAATAACCCCTAATATAAAATAATATAAAATCCCTAATTTAAAATAATATAAAAGCCCTAATATAAATATCCATAAATATAAAATAATATAAAAATCCTAATATAAATATCCCTAATATAAAATAATATAAAAGCCCTAATATAAAACTCCATAAATATAAAATATTATAAAAGTCCTAATATAAATAACCCTAATATAAAATAATATAAAATCCCTAATTTAAAATAATATAAAAGCCCTAATATAAATATCCATAAATATAAAATATTATAAAAGTCTTAATATAAATAACCCTAATATAAAATATTTTAAAAGTCCTAATATAAATAACCTAATATATTTAGGTTGGTCCAGTAATATTGACTAAAATCAATTATTTTAGACTTTTAGCTTACCATTTTTATCGGTGTAGGAAATGTTAAGACAATATATATAGTAAATATATCCATAACTTCAATAGATATAATTGTTTTTTCCTTTTTATTGCGTGAAGCACAAAATTGATATTTATAGTCGATTGTCAGAGCTGCAGATCTTTTCCATTCATTTAAAGTGAATGTTGTCAAGAAATGAAACTTAAAACGTCTATTTCTCACACATTATCACATGTCTTCATAACACATGGAATATAGTGAATTATAAATTTTTTATGGTGCTTTTTTTGTCCTATTTTGCATCTTGATGGCCGTTGGTCACCATTCACCTTCATTGTGCTCGACATTCTGATAAAGTTTCAGGGAGGAAATAAATTCATCCAGGCATGCAACGACACGAGGGTGAGGTTTTTTGCTTTTCGTTTTCTGAGTGAAACCTTCTTTTAAAATACAGTGTGACCAGGTTTATTGGGAACTGTCACGTTTCACTGTTTTCAAGGACTCTTATTTTGCCTTTTGTTGTTGTCACATGTTTTCTGTTCTAGAACTCTCCGTCACCCATCAGTTGTCATAGCCACTAATCATCACAGGTGTTTGTCTTTAGGTTCATCACTGTTAGTATATTTAGTTCTCCTTGTGCACTCTTTAGTTGTCGGTCATCGTTAATGTGTTGCGTGTGATATATTTCTTCAGTGTCGTTTGTTTAAATAAAGCCTTATGGATTATTCTTCATCGTCTATGTACCTTCATCACACACGGACCCGTGACAGAATGACCGACCAAACAAACGGGATGATTGCGGCGAAAAGAAACGAGAAGAGCGCTACTATGGAAAGAAAGCAGGCGGAGGATCGTCTCCTGCGAATCGTCCGACAAGGAGGGCGGCCGATTGAGGAGTACGTAGAGGAGTTTTTGGAACTGGCAGAGTTGGTGAGCTGGAGTGACACCAAATTAAACCAGCATTTCTGGGCTGGGCTGGATGACGATGCGTGTATTCAGCTAGAGCCGAGCGAGTGCTGGCAGCCGTTCCAAGACTTTCTCAACCTGGTCCTGTACATAAACTGTTCCACCTTCTATATCGGGGAAGCTGACACGCCAGCAATCACCGCGCCAGTTCCCGCCGCTCATCAGCCAGCGCCAGTTCCCGCCGCTCATCTACCAGTGGTCGCTCGTCAGCCAGCGCCCACGCCTGCCGCTCGTCGGCCAGCGCCCACGCCTGCCGCTCGTCGGCCAGCGCCCACGCCTGCCGCTCGTCGGCCAGCGCCCACGCCTGCGCCTCGACAGCCAGCGCCTCGACAGCCAGCGCCCAAGCCTGCGCCTCGCCGGTCAGAGCCAGATCCAGAGATCCGCCAGCCAGAGCCAGATCCAGAGATCAGCCAGCCAGAGCCAGAGCCCGATCCAGAGATCAGCCAGCCAGAGCCAGAGCCCGATCCAGAGATCCGCCAGCCAGAGCCAGAGCCCGATCCAGAGATCCGCCAGCCAGAGCCAGAGCCCGATCCAGAGATCCGCCAGCCAGAGCCAGAGCCCGATCCAGAGATCCGCCAGCCAGAGCCAGAGCTCCCTTGGCCTGACCCGCCAGACCTCTCAGACCTTCAAGACCTCCCGTGGCCTGACCCGCCAGACCTCTTGGACCTGGACCTGGACCTCCCCTGGCCTGAACCACCCACTGACCGGGAACTCTGGATTCCAGACTTGCCAGACAACCCACCCAGCCTCCCTCTCCCACCACCTCTACTGAGTCAGCACTCAGCACCTCCTCTGCCAGTGTCCCGCGCCCCACTGCTGGCTCCTGTTAACACCTGGGAGCCGCCATGTGTCGACGGGTCACCGTCATCGGAAGGCGCTGAGGGGATCCGGATTCCGCCTCAAACCTCTGGACCCTGCACTCCACCTCGGCCCGTCAACACATCGGCTCCGCCTTGGCTCCTCCCTCCCTCAGCTCCACCGACGTCCCTCGGCCAAACGTCTCCATCGGGTTCCCTCGTCCCTCCGGCTCCGCCTTGGTCTGTCGTCGCCTGGCCTCCACCTTCGGCTCCAGCTGGCTCCTCCTTCCCCCCGGCTCCGCCTTGGTCCTCAGTCACACCGCCTTCGACTCTGTCCTCTGTCCTGTCGGTGTCTCTTCGGATGCTCGTCGCTGCGGCTCCGCCTCGGTCTCCGGGGCCAGCGGCATCGTTTGGGTCAATCAGTTCGTCGGCTACATCCTGGGATCCATCGGCTTCGTCCCCGTCAGTCGTCACCATGATCCCTGCCATCTGCCTTCATCCCTGGCTCCTCCCTCCGTCGACTCCACCGTGGGCTATCAGCGGCTCGCTCTGGGTCTACCACCTGGACCATCCTCCTCCATGGCCATCATGTTCTCTCCCTACTGTCATCCCATCATCACCTCCCGGTCTTCGTCCTCCTCCAGAGCCTCCTCCTGCTACCGGCTTCCCTGGTTTGCTGTCCACCATCTCCTCTTCCTCGCCACATCATCACGGCGCGAGACGCGCCTTCCGGGAGGGGGCGTCATGTCACGTTTCACTGTTTTCAAGGACTCTTATTTTGCCTTTTGTTGTTGTCACATGTTTTCTGTTCTAGAACTCTCCGTCACCCATCAGTTGTCATAGCCACTAATCATCACAGGTGTTTGTCTTTAGGTTCATCACTGTTAGTATATTTAGTTCTCCTTGTGCACTCTTTAGTTGTCGGTCATCGTTAATGTGTTGCGTGTGATATATTTCTTCAGTGTCGTTTGTTTAAATAAAGCCTTATGGATTATTCTTCATCGTCTATGTACCTTCATCACACACGGACCCGTGACAGGAACAATGTGTACGTCTCAGAATATCAACAACATCATTAACGGCATATGAAAGTGTTGGGTTGATGTAGGTTCAGAACTGGCTGCCTCAGAATATTTTGTTGCCCATGGTAACCACATTACTTCATTATTGAACAATATATGGTGGAAATGTGAATTCTCACGGTACAGTGCAGTGGAGGAGGGAAGACTCCTCTTGCCTTGCATTTACTTTTCCTAAACCATCCTCAAAACCATTTTTAAACAATGGATGTCCGTGTGAAACCTGATGCCAAGTTTATTAATACATCTGTTTTTGATGTTTAAAAGCTGGACTTTTAGGTTAAACATGCAGATGATAATTAATAGCTGATAGAGGATATATTTATAATATATTTCTCTTGAGAAGCTGCTTAAGAAACTGTTAATTGCCTTTCATCTAACAGCATGTCAAATGTCAAACAGACAAAAACAACTGGTTAAATCAAATAAATCTCCCGTTCTTTTAATGCAAGGCTTAATGTTTCATATTATTCAAGAAAACAATTTTATACAGGCCGACATACTTATTATATAAACGTACATTTAATTGATAATCAACTGCCCCACCATATTTTTATGCACATTTCAAGCTTGTTGAAGAAGAAAAAAATTCTCTCTGTAAGAATTGTTTGAGTGAATTTGTTTCTAACCAATCCAGAAATCCCGGTCTCCGTTTCCGAACGCAGATGGCGTGGTCCGTATGCCTGGCTTTAACTGTGGAATATGTTACATGCATCGATGAAGGAACAGAAGCTGAGATAATTGTACCAAAATGATACACATGCTTCCTTCAAAATGTTGTATTTTGGCCATCTGCTGTGTAAACCGTGTTACCTGCGACCTCTCAGCCGACGGGCCGTCCTGAATCACCCCGGGGAAGCTGTCATCTGCTGAGCCGAGGAGCAGCGCTCATCACCAATTTACATATAACACTGTGTCGTGGGGCAATTAACAAGCCAAGTAATGTGAGCTGAGGGGGTTTAATTTAATGCACAAGTACGATCATTGCTGATCTGTTTATTTAAACGTGGCCCAATTATGCTTTTTTAGATATTACCTTTCATGTAGTGCGCAATAAGGCTGATTATGAATGAAAAGCCCTGTGAAGCATCTAAGCTCAAAGTAAATTTACATTTATGCATATGTGATAAATGACTTGCATTCAAGAAACACATTGACATCCTAATCAGTTCTTGCTTTCGCTGGGATTGAACCCATGACCTTGGTGTTCGGAAAACACAAGGTTTAAATACAAAAGGAAGGAATGATGGAATTGGACACAGGTGACGAGACTAACGATGTGAATACTGACGCAACACATTGGGAGATTACAGGAGGAAACGGGAAGTAGGCAAAGACACGACTGACATGTAACAAATCTAATAAATGCATTGATATCTAATAAGTTGTGTCTGTGTTTATCTTTCCCTGTCAGTCGTCGACTATATGCGACAACACGACAAACCTCGTGATGTCACGCGCTGAGGAATTGCTCCAAACGCTATTACAAAACATCCCGTCTTCTTTAAAACGATGAAATGGAAATCATTTCTAATGCAAACATGACTGACCTCTTCATTTCCACTTTAAAACCGTCCGTTGCAATAATAATAAACCATCTGTTGCATATTCAGTTGCTTCTGTGGTTTCAGATCAGGATTCTGCTCATTATGGCTTTGAGAATGTTCACCTCTGATCTACAGCTTTCGAAGAAGGGATTTAGGTCAAGAAGTCAAGTGTGTTGGTCATTATGAGCTTCAAGCTAATAGAAATTTCCACTTAATGTGGCATCGATAAAAGCAGTGAAATCAAAGGCGGTGACATGTTTCTGAAGGGCATGACTTTAACCAAATGCAGACGGCCTTTCATTTGGACGGTGTAGTCATTTGAGATTTGTGAGGTTGCCAGGAAAATAATCCACACCATCTGCTTTTTGTAGTGATTTTAACGTATTGATGTGTTACGCAGAGGCTAATGGTGAAGTCGAAGCAGACAGGTACCTCGCTAACACCAGCCAAAATCAAAATGGCCTCATTTATCATACTTTTCATCATATAATCTATGGAAATTTGATGTTTGGTTGTAATGTAACTGACCTCTGAATATCAAATCTATTATTTTTATTTAAGCTGATTAGCACTATGGGGAGTAATTAACTCAAGGTAGTGGCACTGCCAACTTGACTGCATTTTTTATTAAATTTTTTTAGCTGTCAAAATCATTGCCGATTTTCCAGTAAAAAACCCTGATTGATCTAATAAGCAGCATCACTAAATATAACATTGCGGTTGTTTGTTAAAATGTATGGAACTTGGGTAAATTAATCTGTAATACTAATAAAATAATAATAAAAAACATGCCCTCCTAAAATGGCTTTTACATAAACAATCTTCAAAAATGTAATGCTAATAATCAGAAAATCTTGTTGAGCAGCAAATCATCATATTACAATGATTTCTGAAGATCATGTGACGCTGAAGACTGGAGTAATGATGCTGAAAATACAACTTTAATCACAGGAATAAATGACACTTTACTATATATTCACATAGAAAACATCTGTTGTACACAGATATAATATTACACTGTTTTACTGTATTTATCATCTAATAAATTCAGCTTTAATCACAGGAATAAATGACACTTTACTATATATTCACATAGAAAACAGCTGTTTTACACCGATATAATATTACACTGTTTTACTGTAATTATCATCTAATAAATTCAGCTTTAATCACTGGAATAAATGACACTTTACTATATATTCACATAGAAAACAGCTGTTTTACACTGATATAATATTACACTGTTTTACTGTATTCATCATCTAATAAATTCAGCTTTAATCACAGGAATAAATGACATTTTATTATATATTCACATAGAAAACAGCTGTTTTACACTGATATAATATTACACTGTTTTACTGTATTTATCATCTAATAAATTCAGCTTTAATCACAGGAATAAATGACACTTTACTATATATTCACATAGAAAAAAGCTGTTTTACATTGATATAATATTACACAGTTTTACTGTATTTATGATCTGATAAATTCAACTTTAATCACAGGAATAAATTACATTTTGAAAAAAAAAAAAAAAAAAAAAAAAAATATATATATATATATATAAGCTACAGTTTGCAACACTTCTATTCTGGTGAGCAATATCCACCCGTTGTTTGTGAGTTCTAATCTAGTCACCCATTAAATTAAGTCTTTGCCCTGAAAGACATAGAAAAGTGAGAATAGCAGATTGTTCTCATGGTGTTGTCTAGAGAAATGTCAGTGTTGCATTTCAAAAGGGCAGCCATTAATTGTCGGCAAGGACTTCCGCAACCACAAGCTGTATGATTGCATTTGTATCGCAGACGCCGTCTTTAGTCTGGCTGAGCTGATGGACTCTTAAGGCTTCAACAAAAAGACCAGCTTTCCTCCATGGGAGACTAATCACCATGATTGACCACCCTTGAAGCGTTGTCCTTCGATTGCCACCACTGTTGTGGTCAATCTGTCATCCCTCAGCAGCAGTCACTTGTGAAGCAGTATGTATGAGCATTGCCCACCTCGAGTCTATCGGCTGCTCTGCAACGCACCAGAGCAAGGAAATCAATCAGCTGTTTCAGTTGTCGGGGGAAATCTGATTCTGTCTGATCAATACTTGACTCTTTCTGATTCTACGCTGGCAACTAAAGCGAGCAACGTCGTGAAATGAGATGCTAGCATATTTTCGCCAACATCGTGTTGTTCCCTATTCAACATGCATTGAATACAGCCAACACAGCCATTCCACCGAAAGGCTACACAGTATTTACAGTACACTTTTACTAGTATTTCTCATTCAGCTTCACTGGTTGCTTGCTCGGCTTTGTGTACAGCATGTCCATCTGTTTATGTTCTTAATTAAAGCTAAAATATGTCATTTATTATGTTTTCTTCATCCAGACTTGGTGAAGTGATTGATCTTGTCTCCAAACGAACACCATTGTTTGAATTAATGATGCTGCTTCGGAAAAAATAAGGTTACACTTTATTTCGAATGTGCACTTTGGACATTTGGTAACACTTTAGTTTAGGGTCCAATGCTCAATATTAACTAGTTGCTGTTTATCCTGCATATTATTAGGATATTGGCTGATTATTAGTACTTATAAAGTACATATTAATGCCTTATTGTGCATGATCTTATTCTACATCCCATAATCCAACCTAGCAACTACCTTACTAACTATTAGTAAGCAGTAATTAGGAGTTTATCGAGGCAACAGTCGCAGTCAATAGTGAGAATTGAACCCTAATCTAAAGTGTGTGTTACTATAAGTAACTTTGTGTCAGGGTTCTGTAACTTTAGTCTGGCTTTCTGGTGTTTTGGTTGACAGAGCTCTCACACTTCGACACTTCGAGAGCGCATGGCTTTGAATTGTCTGTGTGCTTTTCATGTGGCTCGTGTTGTGCAGTTGGTGTGTTTATTAACTGCGCGCTGTCTCGACATGTTTCATGTGAACACGCGGCGATGCGTGTCCACATTGGCTGCGTGTTTGTTTCGTCCCTGTGTAACCCCGCCCGTCTTGTTCCCTTGTTATACTTGATTGTCTCTGCTCGTTATCCTTCCTCCTGTGTCTATTTAATCCCGTCATGTTTGCTGTCTTTTGTTGGATTGTCATCATATGTACGAGTGTTTGCCTTACCGGTTCCCAGCTGGCCCTGGGTCCAGTTCCGAGCCTGATCCTAGTAATCCAGGCCAGTCTAGTCTTGTTTTCCGGCCCCACAGGGCGGTTTCTGTTATGCTTTTTTTTTTTTACTTTCAATATAATAAAGTATCTCCATCTTTTACATATTGAGTCCATCCGCACACATGACACTTTGCAACTACATATCAACTAATTCTCATTAAGTATTTGTAGACTCTTAGGTTAGGGTTAGTATAATGAATTGACATGTAGATGCAAAGATACTTATAGTTAGCAGCAGAATGTCGAAATAGTGTTACCAAAAAGAAAGCCACGATTTTTAGTCTTTCTACCAATGGCTTCTTTATAGCTGAGACATGACATTAAAAAACATTTCACGCTTCGACTTTAAAAACAGCGCAGTTTAACTTGACAAAACACTTTATTTGAATGCTTCAGTGTTGATACTGTGGGTTTTGAGTTTTATTTTTATTTCCCACTGATAAAATTCACATCCATGCAAGAAACCCGTTTAAACAAGCAATTTACCTAAAAGCTGCAGTCTTTGTATTTCCAATAAGAGCGTAATCTTAAATTTGAGGAAGCAGAGTGGGTCATTGAGGGAAATTATATCGAACTATTGCCCATCTCATCTGCACAACACCATTTAAAATGCAAACCTTCTCCACATGTGGCTGGTGAGAAGATTAGAGATTGGAAGTCAATGTTACAACTGGCAAAATAAAACAGGAATTCATTGTTTCCATAGTGAGATAGTAATTTTTTTACCCCAGACAGAAAAAATGCAGTGTTGAAAATGATTATTTGCTTAGAAAACATGGAGAATTCTCGTGCCAGAAGATGCTGTTTCAATCAGACATGCAATGCAGATTAGATAAACATGAATGCGATTCATTTTTATTTTATTTCATTGTTTATAGTTCTCACAGATTATAGGATTTTATCTTCAAGGCTGTTAAAGGAAAGCACGGGAGTTAATGCGAGTTGATTCAGCAGGTACATTCAATACAAGCTTTTTTCCAAAGCCTGATTCTTCAAGTAATGTGGTGTGTGTTTCTTTTCTTCTCTCTATTTTTTCTTTTAGCTCAATATAGCCTCAGTCCCTGGAATCATAAATTATTGATTGTGTTATCACAACCATGGAGATCATATCTTTCCCGGCTCTTCAAAAACTTTATCAGTGTATTGCTTGCATTGAGGACTGGAAGTGAATAACAGGATTACTTCTGCTCAATAATGTAAAGATTTGTATGTTGGCCGTTCACTCAGTATCTCACCGGTGATCTGCCATTGTAGATGGATGTCTATATCATCTTCAATAGATCAGATTGAAGACAATTATCAGACTTTTCACGAGCCCCTAATAAGTGCTTGTGCTTTGATTTGCTGTGCGTACAGAAAGTGTTCAGCCTTTTTCTCACATTGTGAATTTGGTTCATTAAAAGCTGTTGTCTTAATGTGCCACTGTGTGGAGGAATATTGCTAATTTATGTCTATTGGTTAAGCGCTTTATTAAGTTATTTTTTTTGGGGGGCACACTTAAGTGGCCTTGCTAATGAATTGCTATGCATTAACTGTAATATATCACTTTCTGTAACCTGTTTTCCACTTAAAGGGATAGATCACCTACAAATGGAAATTTGCTCCAGACCTGAATGACTTGTGTCCTTTTCCTCCACAAGAGATTCATCATAAAGGGGATTTGTGCTCCATATTTCAGGTTTTCTGAAGCCACACTATAGCTTTGTGTGAGAAACAGGTTGAAATCTTCCCTATGCTGCAATAAGATCATAGATATCAAGAGTCTGATCAGTCAGAACATTTGTGAACAAATCATTCAGAGCATTAAAAAGATCAGACTCATGCTTTTTTGTGATTTATTCACATCTTTGTGACATTAGAACCAGAACCATGGAGCATAAACATTCACAAACAAATCATTGAGATTGAATCTGAAATATTTGAATTGGGCATCACAGACATCTCACTCCAAACAAGTGCATAGCCAAGTATTAACTTAAAATAAAAGGTGTTATGGACCACTTTTATGATTCTTTTTTTTTGTGTCATTTTGTATATTGACTGCATTAGTGTTTATTTATTCTCTTTATATTCAACCCAGGATATTCTTTAAGAATGAAAGTCAGACAGCTTTGGAAAAACATGAGGCAGAGTAAATAATGACTATGAATAATGTTTTTATTTATTTAACTGCATTTTTGGCCCTGAGGCAGACAGATAAGAAAGACAAGATGCTTAAAACTCTCAATGCTCATTTGAAAGCGAAAGGAATAGATTGCATCTGTCTGAGAATCAGTGAATCCCTGAACTAATACAGCCCTTTTTCATACGATCTTCTCGTATTTCTCCTCATGTCGCATTATGGGATGCTTGTTTACTGTGTGACACACAGCTGGATGCCGTCTTGTTTTGCTATCATGGTACTGTGTTCAGATGTGCTTTTGGCACAGTTTCCACACAAACCCCCTCGGGAATAACTGTCCCTTCAGTTGAATCCTCAGCCTGTTTCATAAGCAGTGAAACAGCCTTCCAATAAGCACACAGGTGTTGGTAATTATCCAGTCACTCGTCTAAATAAGTGAGCACCTGCCGCCGACCACTTAAGGGCCTCTCCTCCACCTGGAATACAATTCCCACAATCCCCCTGGGCATGCTCATTCGTGACAGGAGAGAGAAGAAAAGAACCTGCTGCTGGATGAAAATAGACTGAAAGAGCTCAAACCTTGAACTATGTGGGAAGAGCATCTCCACTGAGGCTCGGATCTGAGCAGAGACAAAAGCTCAAGAAGGATTTGTAACTGGAGATATGGATGTAAGCTGGTGTGGTGACCTTAAATGCACAGGGATTTTAAAACTAGATGAATCAGTGATGAATCAGAGGTGAATGGGGTTATTTCAGACTTTGATTTGAACCAAAAATGTGTTTGAAAATTAGACAAAAATACCCCAAAGGTACTGTGTAATTCATGTCTTTAATGAGGGGCTACACTGTAATACAATACCATGAAGAACTTTAAATGATGTGTTTGAAATGATGGAAAATATGTCTATTGATTTAAAGTTTACGATTATAACACTTGTTATGGTCACACTTTCGTTTAGGGTGCAATTCTCACCCTTAACTGTGAATTTTACCTCAATAAACTCTAATTACTGCTTAGTAATAGCTATTAAGGTGGTTGTTAAGGTTAGGTATTGGGTTGGATTATGGGATGTAGAATATGTGCATGCAGAATAAGGCATTAATATGTGCTTTATACGAACTAATAAACAGCCAATATCCAAGTGATATGCAGGACAGTAAGAAACTAGTTAATAGTGAGAATTGGAGCCATGAAGCAGAATTACCAGTTGCTTGTCAACAAGCAACATTCTTGACTTGGGTCATTGTTTTAATCAATCGATAAAAGATGACTTTACTAATGGAATCATCAACATGATTTTGTTTTTATGGCTTTGGGTTGAGCGTTGATTGAAGCCACTATAACACTATCTTCTACATGATCAGTATATTGGCGATGAAGGTCACGCAGACCCGTCTTTCAACACTACCCAAAGCCATGACCCATTGCTTTGACATTGCGCTAGTTTGACATACTTGTCAAGTGTTTCAAGAACACTTGCCACGTCCAATGAGACTCAAGGATGTGCAGGGGGGAAGGCATTTTGAAGAACACACCCTTGGCGTCGCCCATGCAACCTATGAGTTTCTGTGACACCTGCTCACATTTAGCCTTGTCAAGTACAATCACGTCACCAAAAATGCCCCCTTTCTCTTTTATCTCTTCCACAGAAACTGTGATTGCACCACTCTGTACTCTTGCGAGCTGCTTATAGGAGACCTGACCTGGAGCCTGCAGCAAAAGGTAGGCATTGTGATGCTGCTTCTTAAAGGGACAGTTTCTTAATTTAGCGATTGGAAGCAATGACAGAACTCTTATCCAAATTCTAATGCAGCATTGCATGTTTCCTTTGCTAAGAGTGTATTTGCTCAAAAAAACTAAACTAAAATAAAAAAATATACCTAAGGTGGAAATTTGCTTTAATCAGTTTGTTTTAATACAATGCATTTTCAGATTTGGATCCAGCCTTCTTGTTGGGGCAGACTTTTTCTTTTCTTTTTTTTTTTGGCGTTTGTTGTTAATAGACTTTAGCATTGAGGTCTCACTATTAACTAGTTGCTCTCTATTTTCCCGCATATAACGCAGACGCAGATAATCTTCAACCTCATATAGCCCCGTGGATTTTGGGGGTTTGTGTAAAAAATCGGTGGCATAACCCGCACCTTTATATAACCCGCACCCATAGATTTATGAACTTTTTTGTGTAAGTTCACATTTTGAATGTTGCTCGCTTGACGTCAATTATCCATAACTGTTCAGGCTCAGTACACAGTGCTTGTGTGCGACATTCAAACAATAAGAAAACAAACACAAGTCAGAATCAGAAGAAAAAGCTCGTCCCTTAAGAAGCGATTTCTCTTTTATCTCTTCCACAGAAACTGTGATTGCACCACTCTGTACTCTTGTGAGCCTCTTATAGGAGACCTGACCTGAAGCCTGCAGCAAAAGGTAGGCATTGTGATGCTGCTTCTTAAAGGGACAGTTCACATTTTGAATGTTGCTGGCATGACGTCAATTATCCATAACTGTTCAGGCTCGGTACACAGTGCTTGTGCGCGAAATTCAAACAATAAGAAAACAAACACAAGTCAGAATCAGAAGAAAAAGCTCGTCCCTTAAGAAGCGATTCCACAAGTGTTGATCATCGGATGAGATGAGAAGAGCCCGCCCTCATGCAGCACAGCCAATCACGTCTTCTTGCATGATTGACAGGTCAGACAGCCTATCAGCGCCAGCTGTCAGAGTGACAGTACAAGCGCCAGAGACAACAACCCTTGCAAGAAAGAAAAACAGAAAGAAAATATTGCAAAAAGCCCTTACATCCTTAGGGACACAGGGACATAATATTAGTATGCCCAAAAAACTGGCATATAACCCGCACCCTCATATAGCCCGCACCCCCTGCGGGGTTTGTAAAATCTGATATACCCCGCGGGTTATATGCAGGAAAATACGGTATTAGTTCGTATAAAGCACATATTAATGCCTTATTGTAAAAGAGCATATTATACACCCCATAATCGCCTGCTTCTAACTCTCTAACCAGCCCTACATCCTGGCAGAAAAGTCTGTTCTGGAGCGTTATGTTTTTGTACGGCCTGAATCAATCTTTACCACCACTGGCACTGATATAAATCAGATGTACTTCAAAGCTTGGAATAGGTTTCCTTTGTTGTCCGTCTGAACTCCTCGTAAAGTGTAAATAAGGTCATCTGAGAGCGAGAGAAGTGAGAAGAGGGATTCATCTGATGTGGTAGACTGCATGTGCTCTGCTGTGTGAATGTGTTCGAGACTGACTGACTCAATCAATGAAGTGTCTATAGTGACTGAACGCTCCAGATCTGTCTTTCCACAGCTTCCCTATTCCCTCTCTGCTTTTGGCATCTAGTGCTGCCTGAGTCGACTGAAGAGGACCGGTGTTGCATCACCGGTCAATTTGAACGGTGTTCTCATCTATATCCAGAATATATACCAAACAAGCTATGTTTTCTAGCTTTTATCCTTCTAGTTTTGCATCATCCTCTTCAAATGTGCTTTTTGCTAGTGGCATGAAGGCCTGTTCACACCAAGGACGATAACTATCAGTTTTAAACATTAAAGAATAGCAGAGTCCATAATGATATCCTGCCTGTTTTCCACGGTTTCCTGTTCGCTCTCATTGTTATTTGTTGCATGATTCAGGCAGTGAGCACGCCAATCTTTTTATTTCTACTCAAAAGACAACATAGTCTACTGCAATTTAACTCATTGTCCTTTCACTCTCAATTGCTCTCATTCATCCTCAGATAATCTCTTCTGCTCGGCGTCTCCTCCCTCGCGGTGTGGGGCCGCCTTGAAGTCTGAGGCTTTGCGCGTCAAATTCATTAGTTCTGATTGGTTCGTTAGAAGCCAAGCCAGCTCTCTAATGACCGTTTTAATGAATATTCAAACAGCCTTTCTGGCTCTCCGTCCAGTTCTGGCTGTTATATCCTCATTGCTGAGAATGAAAGGACAAAGCCAAGTTGTTTAACAGCTTGCGAGGCTTGGCCAGCGTGTGTGATGTCACACCGATGAATCTGCACAAACTCATGCTTGTGAATTACCTCTATAAACTCTACGGTGAGAGTGTCGTCTTTAATGTTTTCATCTCTTATCCTTAAAAGATATTTCACCCCAAAATTCAAACCCTTCATGTCATTTCAAACCAGTTTATCAAACTTTTACTCTTAATTTAAACCAGCGTGAATGGAGACTCTCGTTTGTAAAACACAAAAGGAGACATTGTGAATAATCAGCTTGTTGCTCTTATATGTTGCTCCGGTAACAGTGAATGGGTACTGGAATATTTCAGGACTCAAAAAACATGCAAATGTATCCTAAAATAATTATAAAGGTAGTTTAAAACACTTTATTCCAAGTCCTACAATCACTTTGCTCGAGGAACAATAATGTCTTAACAACTTTGGTCTGTTCCTTTTACAAAGACATTCAATGGCTTCAGATGTTTTTAGAAAATAATGCACTTTGACTACTTTCATGATGTCATTTTGGAGCTTCATTCACTTTTGTTATATTGAAAGTAATTCGTAAATGTCTGTGTTGACATCGTGGTGAGTGAATAATGCATTTTTAATTCATAGTGTCTATTTACACTAAGTGCAAATGGCTGTTTTCACATTAACTCCACTAACAGACTCAAAATAATGGTGGATTGTCATTAGTATTCAGCAAAAGTGTAGGGATAAGATGCGTGGAAGATATTTTAATGCAAATTGACTCGAGCCTGAAAATACCTTTTTCGGAACTTGTCAAATAAAGTGTCTAACGTGTTTAAAAAATAAAGCGTTTATTAATTAGGGTTAGGGGTGTAGAGAGGGTTTTATTGCCCCAATAATGCCGCCATTTAATATTTTTAATATTAAAAAATATTAAACTTACACTCTTTTATACCATTTAATGTACAACAAAAATAGTACCTGCAACTATTAATACAAACACACACACACACATATATATACAATTATATTTCATATATTTAATTTAATATATTTAATGCAATTATAAATAGTATATATACTATTTGCGCACACACACACACACACACACACACACACACACACACATATATATACACATATGTTAAATATATATACACATATATTAAATATAATTGAATATATATATATATATATATATATATATATATATATATATATATATATTCAATTATATTTAATATATTTAATGCAATTATAAATAGTATATATACTATTTGCACACACACACACACACACACACACACACACACACACACATATATATATATATTTATATATTTATATTATATATTTATATATTTATATTTAATATATTTAATGCAATTATAAATAGTATATATACTATTTGCACACACACACACACACACACACACACACACACAAATATATATATATATATATATATATATATATATATATAATACATATTTAATACATATAGTAATACTATGTATTAAAAGTTGCAGGTATTATTTGCACCTTTGCATATACTGTATATATACTGTATTTACTTTACAAGTTTATATAGCATGCAACTACAATTTGAACTTATTGCAAAGTACTGCTGTTTTTCCATAGTATAAATAAAATCTATTGCTATTTTCACTTAGCTTTAATAGAATCAAATCCAGTTGCTATTTACACTTAGCATAAACAGCATCTATTATTATTTAGGGCACAAATCTGCTGCTTTTTTATTTTGGGTGAGCTGTTGCTTAATCTTAACAAGCATTGCTTTTTGTGGTGTGTTGCCTTGTGTTAACCAGTGTAGAGGGACAGCACCAGTGTCTCCGCTGCTCTGAGGGTTTGGGAGGATTTAAACACACCGAACAATGGCCAGGTCTCCTTGGTAACAATGGCGAAAACTGAAATAATGGCAAACAAATGAAAAGGCAGCAAGGAGCAGTGGGTGTACAAGAATGCAGAATGTGATCTTTTGGGACCAATTTTAGAAGTAACAATAGGAACCTAAAGCATATAAACATTGACTGTTCCAGGGCTCTCAGGCCTCTGAGCAGAAACTGCAGTGTTGACACACAAAGACTCAGCTTTCATCATTTGCGAGAGCGCATGAACACTAGTTTGGAGTCAATATGATTTTAAGAATATTTTTCAATGACTTCTGCTCAACAAGTCTGCAGCTGTTTGATCAAAAATACAGTGCACATGTTAATATATATTTAAAATGTAATTGTCACGGGCTAGATTCAAATACACAGTGCTTTAAAGGGGAACACAGATCTTAGAAGCAGGTAAACACACAACGTAACGTCGACGAGAGCGGACAACTGAACACAACTGCAACTTAAATGCACATCATCATCAATGATGATGATGATGGACAGCTGTGATGACAGTCAGTGAGCAGAGAAACAAAGACAAGGAAACGCATGACAGGTGAATACAAGATAAAAGTCTGTGACAGTCATTTATTCCTGTGATTAAAGCTGAATTTATTAGATGATAAATACAGTAAAACAGTGTAATATTATATCAGTGTAAAACAGCTGTTTTCTATGTGAATATTTAGTAAAGTGTCATTTATTCCTGTGATTAAAGCTGAATTTATTAGATGATAAATACAGTAAAACAGTGTAATATTATATCAGTGTAAAACAGCTGTTTTCTATGTGAATATTTAGTAAAGTGTCATTTATTCCTGTGATTAAAGCTGAATTTATTAATCAAAAATACAGTAAAACAGTGTAATATTATATCAGTGTAAAACAGCTGTTTTCTATGTGAATATATAGTAAAGTGTCATTTATTCCTGTGATTAAAGCTGAATTTATTAGATGATAAATACAGTAAAACAGTGTAATATTATATCAGTGTAAAACAGCTGTTTTCTATGTGAATATATAGTAAAGTGTCATTTATTCCTGTGATTAAAGCTGAATTTATTAGATGATAAATACAGTAAAACAGTGTAATATTATATCAGTGTAAAACAGCTGTTTTCTATGTGAATATATAGTAAAGTGTCATTTATTCCTGTGATTAAAGCTGAATTTATTAGACGATAAATACAGTAAAACAGTGTAATATTAAATCAATGTAAAACAACTGTTTTCTATGTGAATATATAGTAAAGTGTCATTTATTCCTGTGATTAAAGCTGATTTTATTAGACGATAAATACAGTAAAACAGTGTAATATTAAATCAATGTAAAACAACTGTTTTCTATGTGAATATATAGTAAAATGTCATTTATTCCTGTGATTAAAGTTGTTTTTTCAGCATCATTACTCCAGTCTTCAGTGTCACATGATCTTCACAAATCATTGTAATCTGATGATTTGATGCTCAACAAACAAGGTTATAATCAATGTTGAAAACCGTTGTGCTTCCTAAATACTTTTGTTGAAAATACCTTTTTTCAGGATTTTTTGACATTCATAAGTTTACAATAAAATAAATAAAGCATTTATTTTGAAATAGAAATGTTTTAAGTTTTTATGGTGACTTTTGATCAATAAATGTAATCTGTCCTTCATTTCAGTAACACCTTAGTTTAGAGTCCACTAAACCAATTGCTTATTATCATGAATATCACTAGGATATTGTCTTTTTATTAGTTCTTATAAAGCACATATTAATGCCTTATTCTGCATGTCCATATTCTACATCCCATAATCCAACCTAACATCTACCTTACTAACTATTACTAAGCAGCAATTCGAGTTTATTGAGGAAAAGGTCATAGTTAAGAAGTAGTTAATAGTGAGAATTATCTAACGTGTGACCAAATATAAAAACCAAACAAACGGCTGTGTTCAGAATATATGCACTCCATCAACAGATTTTTGAACATCATAACATCTGATTTCGGCACACAGTCGGTACGTTTAACATGCATGCATATGAAGATTCAAAATTTAAAATGTCTGTATATTTGCAAAGAAAGATGAAAGGTTATGGCTTGACAGTGTAAAAACCCACCCATTTGCTCATGTAAGCGTAGTGAATGTCTTGCTCTGGGTGTTATGCATCGTTTTTGTGGTTACTGTACATTAGCATTGCTTCCCTGGTACATGTGAAGTGCTGTATGTGTGTGTGTGTGGAAAAGCCGAGCGCTGCATCTTAGGTTAATGTGGTAATATCGCTTAACCTCAGTAAACCGTTACATTTAATGTTTGGGCTTTGCTTCACACTCTGTTAAAGAATACTTAGCATCAACTCTCTCAGCTGTAATGCAGTCCATTGACTTTGATGAATCTTTTTAATATCGGTTTAATACCCTTTCTCGTAGAACCAAAGCATAGGCGCTGAACAAATGCGTGGGGAAAGTCACTGTGTAATTATGATTGATTCCATGTGACATTTGAATCCTTTAACAGAATCGCTGTTTAGTCACATCAGTAGGTCAACGCCTGGTTGAAGAAAGACACGCTCGGTCCAAATGAAAAGCTTCTTAGAGACCAAAACATCCCTAAACCGGTTTGCAAAGCCTCCGTAATTCCTCTCTGTGCAATGAAACAGTTGGAAACACAATAGGACGTGGATCTTGTACGGCCCAGTTCCACCATCAGCAAAGGGACTTTGGTCATTTATCAAAAGTTAAATGCCTGTTTGCAGGCAACACTTCGAGGCTCATCTGCAGGAAATTTAGCATCGCCCCTTTACCTGACATTCATCAAAACTAACACAACAGCGGCGGCGTTGTTTGCGATATCGGGGTCTGCGTACATGCACTCATTTACCTCTGAAATGTGCTTCTGTTTACTGTGACGGCCTCGTCTTCTGAGTTACGCCTGCTGTCGTACCCTCGACAGTACGGCCGTCTAAATTTCATTCCTCGCGCAGGGTCAGTCAAGGTCTCCGGAGCAGTGAGACTTGTCGTATCCGCCCGGCTTTATAAATAACGAAAGAATGAACCCAGAGGATGAAAGATAAAACAAACTCTTTGATGAAAAATTATTTCTCGTCTGGTGGTTGTAACGTGAAATACTGAACTGTTTTATTTAAAGCGGAGCCCGGATGCAGAAGCAGATGAATCAAAGTCTTCCTCCTGATTTTCCTTGAATACAGACCCTCATTTCTGGGTTCTGGAGTGAACACACACACACACACACACACACACACTGTAGACTCTGCTGGAGATAGCCCTTCCTTCCACTTTAGATATAATTATTCCATCAATTTGACAAGCCCAAAGGGTCTGCGGTATATTTAGGTTTCCTTCTGATTGCTGAGGCACTGGTTCTCTCACCAGCACATGGGTAATTAAGGGGCAATTTTCTTTAATTGACATATTCAAATTAATTATGGATTGGGAACATATAATAAATTCTGGCTGGTGATGCAAAGTGGACAGCATCAACTTTTTTCTTTTTTACAGAGTCGTTTTGAATCGTAATACGCCAGAAGATACGATAAAATGCTGTTTAACTACATGCAGTCAGATATTCTATAATATTTAGTGAGGAAAAACATGCAAAATGCTCTTTGAATTAAATATTTAAATATTATATATTATTTAGTAAATTAACTTCTATTAGATATTGTGAAATTATATCCTTCCATCCAGTCTGTCTTTCCTTCCATCCATCCATAAAATTATATCCTTCCATCCAGTCTGTCTTTCCTTCCATCCATCCATAAAATTATATCCTTCCATCCAGTCTGTCTTTCCATCCATAAAATTATATCCTTCCATCCAGTCTGTCTTTCCATCCATCCATAAAATTATATCCTTCCATCCAGTCTGTCTTTCCATCCATCCATAAAATTATATCCTTCCATCCAGTCTGTCTTTCCATCCATCCATAAAATTATATCCTTCCATCCAGTCTGTCTTTCCATCCATCCATCCATGAAATGATATCCTTCCATCCAGTCTGTCTTTCCATCCATCCATCCATCCATGAAATTATATCCTTCCATCCAGTCTGTCTTTCCATCTATCTATCCATATCATCCATCCATCCATCCATCCATTGTTCTATAAGTCTTTCTATCTATCCATCTATCGATCCCTCATCCATCCATCCGTCTGTCCGTCTATATATATATCGTGGGTCCATCCATCCATCCATCCATGAAATTATATCCTTCCATCCAATCTGTCTTTCCATCTATCTATCCATCCATACCTATCTATCCATATATCCATCTATCCATTGTTCTATCAGTCTTTCTATCTATCCATCTATCTATCCCTCATCCATCCATCCGTCTGTCCGTCTATATATATATATCGTGGGTCCATCCATCCATCCATCCATCCATCCATGAAATTATATCCTTCCATCCAATCTGTCTTTCCATCTATCTATCCATCCATACCTATCTATCCATATCATCCATCCATCCATCCATCCATTGTTCTATCAGTCTTTCTATCTATCCATCTATCTATCCCTCATCCATCCATCCGTCTGTCCGTCTATATATATATCGTGGATCCATCCATCCATCCATCCGTCTGTCCATCCATCCATTGTTCTATCAGTCTTTCTATCTATCCATCTATCTATCCCTCATCTTTACATCCAGCCATCCATCCATGTCTTTCTGCAGTGCAAAATGCTATTTAACGATTAGATTATCATCATTATCAATTATAATAAATATAAGAAAATTGTCCATCCATTCATTAATCTTGCAAAAATGTTGTTTAACAACATTCAATTAATAATATTATATAATATTCAGTAAATCAACTTTTAATAAATGTAATAAAACTAGAAAACATTTATATATATATATATATGGGTATAGTAGGTCTGATGCAAAATTTGAGCATAATTAGTGTAAAAGTCTATTGTTCAGAATCTCCTCAGACTTGCCTTGAAAACAAGGAAAGCTTTTCTGATGATATGACACATGGCAACAGTTGCTAAGTTAGGGTTGGTGAGCAGTGTTTTGAGTCGGGGTTTAGGGAGGGTCAATTTCTGTTTTCTTCTGTCAAAATTGTACAATTTTTTTGGCTTCTCCTGTCTATCACGTCTGGCTTTTAATGCCGTTATCTCTCCTAACAGCGGCGGATCTATGGCTTTTGCCACAGGAGGGTGAGGAAGAATTGATGGGTGTGATGTTAAAGCCCTGACACTTTTAGGCATTCAACAAGACATTAGTCAGGCAGTGAACTCGCCCCAGACTGCCATCATCACTTCTTCTTAGAGCCCTTTTCTATGGAGTGGAGGGGGAGACGATCTAGAAACAGTGCTGTGCCTCAGCAGATCTTACACTGCCACACATCACTGTCAGCTGCTGCTTCCAGCCTGCAAATCGGAGAGTTTCTGAGCATGGAAAACTACAGCATTTAGTGCTGGCAATGATGAATGACACCTTTTGTCCTCGTGCTCTTTCCTTCTATCTCACGTCTTGTCTTTCTGTGTTTTTATCCTGATAGTGAACATTAGGACAGCCCACTTAGAGAATGTCATTTCGTTTATGGTAAATCAATAGCTTCCTATTCCGTGACTGTAAACTGTATGATTTAATCTAAAATACCGTGCCATTATACGTGATGTCTTGATGGACAACTTTGTGCTGAAGTAAAAAATCTGCTGTTTTCAGTGATGACCTTCATCCATCCATCCATGCTGCAAACGTAATACAATTGTGTGTGTGTGTGTTCTACGCATATGCATGCATATCTTTATAAATATATATTTAAAAAACTACAATGAATTAGTAAAACGGCAATCTCAGTAAAATACACGCAAAGAGAAGATGTGAGATAAAAGGAAAGAGCGTGAGGACTTACAGAGATGATTAGATTTATTATTAGATTCATTTGCAATCAGAAAAAAATAAATGTTGAATCTAATTGAAGCCCACAGTGCACACTGAGAATCTGGGTCCAATTAACATTATTATATATTACATAAGAAACTATACTTCACACTGTTTTACTTTTCAGTGAACAAGCTTGGCATGTTCGGCCTCCTCAGTCTTCCGCTAATGAATCTGAGTGGCAGGTGTGAAAGAGCTGATGCCCTCCATCATGCACGTGTCCCCCAGATATGATGGATAAGAGCCCGACGGGCCTGGATCTCAGCGGTGCGCTCATCGCTCTCGTCCCCAGAGCAGGGTGGGGGGCCACGGGGAGTCACGATATACAATAAATAACAAGCCGAGAAACTCTCCAACACCTCGAAGGCGAGCTGTGCTCGTGACTTAATGAAGTGTGCAAATGAGGTCACTTTTCTAGTCGTAAGAATAACCCATCTTGAGCCACAGGGCTGGATTGATGCATTGCATCTCCTCAAATGACCATGAGCTTTTTTAAAGCAGATGTTTATGTATCTCATTGCCGAATGCCCTTGGAACTCGTTTTGCTCGGGTGTGATGCTTTGAGAGCGAGCAATGCACAGAAAAAGTAAGGTTGATGCTTTGAAGACAGCCATTGACTGATCTTTTGCTTTTATTTCTTATCGGAGTCTTTTGATAAGCATGCAAACTGCTGTGCAAAGTTTCGCTATAAGTGCATGTTTTTTAGAGTTCTGGCTAAACTTGTGTCTTGAGAAGTTTTATATTAAAACAATCAAACGGATTTACTGCGTTTTGCTTTAGAAGGTCCATTTTTGCAACAAATAATTCTTGCTCGAACATTGCTCTGTAAATGCATTACATTTTCTTTTGTATTAACAAGCGCTATTTTAATGATATTATATAGTATTTTATTTAAAGGGGTCATACTTTTTAGTTATTAACCCTCTGTCTAACCCTTTAAACAGGCTGTTTTTCTAGTTTAAGACTTCTGTTTAAACACTCTCTGAAATGACTGACTAACATTCTTTCCTCCAGCTCAAACTGTAGAGAACGGCGCTTGCAACATCAAGGTCATGGGTTCGATTCCCAGGGAAAGCAAGAACTGATTAGAATGTCAATTTGTTTCTTGAATGCGATGCAAGTCGCTTTGGATAAAAGCATCTGATAAATGCAGAAAAATTTAAAAAAATATGTATGATAATATCTAATAGAAATAAAAAAATATGTAAAATAGTGGCATTAAAAAATGTTCTATATGATTATATTATGAATGAAATACATTCGCCATATTGTTTCTGTCACGTGATCTACCAGCACCAGTTGCATTGCTTCACAGCCAGTCATAATTCCCAGGATCTCGTGGCATAGTAACATTTCCATCGAATGCGCACTTGGAATAGCAGGTCCTTTGGTTACTTTTCCCCCTGAATGTTTGTCGAATGTTTTCTGCTCTTTTGCCGTACTGTATTTTTCATATCTAGTTGATTTTGGAAGCAGCAAATGCTTATGGATTGTAAGTTTCAGGTCCATTCTCCACTAACAGCCTCTTTGCAGTTTCACAGTGTAATATGTGCTGAAATGCGCCGTTAAGGTTGGAATGCATTGATCAGAAGACATGCTAAAAATAAACATCTGCTCTGAGCCAGAAACAACACAACTTCCAGATTGCCAACTGTAATAATTGCATCTTCTATTCTATTGGTCTATTTTGTAATAACAGACTGTTTTGATTCGGCCCAAATTGCGAGATTGCTACATTCACATTCATGCATTCATCAGATGCTTTTATCTTTGCATTCAAGAAACACATTGACATTCTAATCAGTTCTTGCTTTCCCTGGGAATCGAACCCTTGACCTTGATGTTGCAAGCATCCCTCTCTACCGTTTGAGACACAGGAAAGGAATAAACGTGTTGTTGTAGGTTTCTCTGTCTTTGAGTCGTATTTCAGTGGATGGTCTTTTTGAAACTTGCATGTGTTTATACAGTTTTCAAGCTATTTTATTTAAACAGGGAATTTCTCATTTTAAAAGCTTCCGTTTAAGTTTAGAGATACAAATACTGCCAACGACTTCAAGAGGAAGGTTGGATCCAAGCGAGGGATAACCTGTGAACTGCAGAGTTACATTGAGTCTCACTTGTTTTCTTTTCTCTAGTGCTCCAGGGAGAGCAATTAGAAAACGCTGAGTGACTTTGGATTAATGTTGGCTAAATGACAATGTAACTAATTGTACGGTGCTTCTAATATTGGCGCGACTAATGTATCGCTCTCATATATGATTCAAACTTACTGGTACACGGAGACTGGCAAACAACACATGACTTCTAATTGAATGTCCAGTCGCATTGAGCCAATCTGGTATTTAAGGGACCTTAACTGGATTTTAATGTGGTGTGTTGAAGGAGGGAGGGAGAAGAAGGCTAGTCTCTTGTACTCAAAGCAGATGAGAAATGGGGATTTGATGAGGTGCAGTCATGATTCATTCTCTGGTGGGTTCTCCACCATCTCCCTCTCTCTGCTGATCCTGTCATTGAGAGTAAAGGTTATGCTTAAGCCTATGACTGTATGATTTATTGCCCTCTTTGTTCAGATGGGTGTGGATCTGCAGGACTAATGAGCTCGGGGTTCCTCTCTCTAATTAGTGCTGGAGAGCATGCAGTGGATAAAAGATGGGATGAACGACTTTGAGTATTTCCTTCAACACTCATCTATCTATCTATCTATCTATCTATCTATCTATCTATCTATCTATCTATCTATCTATCTATCTATCTTATCTATCTGTCTATCTATCTGTCTGTCTGTCCGTCTGTCCGTCCATATTCATGTGTTCTGTCTATACATCAATTCTGTCCATCTGTCTGTCATCCATCATCAATCAATCTGTCTATCCAGCATCCATCCATCCATTCATTATCATTCCATCCATCTATTGTTCTATCCATCCATCATTATTTCTGTCCATCCATCCATCCATCCATCTATCTATCATTCATTTTTTCTATCTCTCTGTCTATCTATCTATCCATCCATTTGTTCGATCTGTCTATCTATACATCAGTTATATCCATCTATCTGTCTGTCAATCATCCATCCATCATCAATCAATCTGTCTATCCAGCCTCCATCCATCCATTCATTATCATTCCATCCATCCATCATTATTTCTGTCCATCTATCTATCTATCTATCTATCTATCTATCTATCTATCTATCATTCATTTGTTCTATCTGTCTATCTATACATCAGTTATATCCATCTATCTGTCTGTCAATCATCCATCCATCATCCATCAATCTTTCTATCGAGCATTCATCCATCCATTCATTATCATTTCATCCATCTATTGTTCTATCCATTCATCATATTCTATCCATCATTCATTTGTTCTATCTCTCTATCTATACTTCAATTCTGTCCATCCATCTGTCTATCTAGCATCCATCCATGCATTGTCATCATCATTCCATCCATCTATTGTTCTATCCATTCATCATATTCTATCCATCATTCATTTGTTCTATCTGTCTATCTATACTTCAATTCTGTCCATCCATCCATCCATCCATCAATCTGTCTATCTAGCATCCATCCATTCATTGTGATCATCATTCCATCCATCTATTGTTTTGTGTACCTATCTATCTGTCTATCCATCCATCATTATATCCATCCATTCATCCATCCATAGATCCATCCATGTGTGCTAAAAATTAGTCTAAAATTCCAAATGAGTGAGATTAACTTGTTAGTAACTAAAAATATGTGGGAAAAAAGTGGTTTGGTTTAGGTGAGATGAGAAATTGGGATGAATGTAATCCCTTTGTTTACCACCATGTCTATTTGTCCAAAGTGTGTTTGTGTGTGTTAGTGTGTATGTGTTGGTAAAACCTAAGTTATATCAACAAAAATGTCTCAATATAGATGGCAAAAAAATAATGTTGGTCCCCATGAGGAAAACGGCTCATAAATTATATTAAGTGATGTTTTTTGAAAATGTAAGTATGTAAAAAGTTTTGTGTGATGGGTAGGGTTAGTGTAAGGGGAGAGAAGATACAGATTGTGCAGTATAAAAATCAATATTTCTATGGAATGTCCCCATAAAATATGAAAACCCAATGTGTGCGTGTATGTGCAGGTTTATATTGCATTGTGGGGACCAAATAACCCACAAAAATAGTAAAACATTGTGGGGAGCAGCAAGTGGTCCACGTGAGGGGAATGGATTAATAAACAATGTAAATTAAGTTTTGTGTTGTTTAGGGTCAGGGTTAGTGTGTAGGGGATAGAAGATAGAGTTTGTACGGTATAAAATCCATTACATCTATGGAGAGTTCCCACAAAGAGAGAGAAAGTGTGTGTGTGTGTGTGTGTGTGAGTTGTTTCAGAAAGTTTAGAGAGAAGGAGTGCTGAGTGACTGCACACTTCTAAGAATGAGATTTGACTGGAGGTTTAGCCTGTAGATGGCAGGAGTGTCCTTCTGCAGTGCAACCAGCCAGTCTTAGATCTCACACTCACTGTCAAACCTCTTACAAAGATCCCTTTCGTTGGAAATAATTATAATGTTAATGTAAACCAAGATTATGTTGTATAGGAGAATAATTATTTACACAAGGACCCAAGAACTCATTTAACTTCAGTTAGATTATCACCACCTTTACAGCATGTTGGACTGAATGAAACATGGACAAGTTTGTCTTTTAGATGATGAATGTTTCCATCATATTAGGTTAACATTCAAGTAGTAAACTCTGTATCTTGTGTGTGGCCAGTGGATCGCTTTAATGAGCATAAAATATTAAATGCATGCATTAAATGCATTTTTAAATGCATTAAATTTCGCTTTTTTTCTAGCCTAAGCTAGTTTGCTGGTCTCATCTGGTTAAACCTGGTCTCCCAGCCCCATAATGCTGGTTTTCATCTCATTTAAATGCTTGAAACCGCTTTAAAACCTGCCAGTAGACCAGCTTACCCATATATCAGGAGCTCAGACTTTCGCCCCCCCATGTTTCATCCAGTTACGCATACATGCATCTCGACACTAAATGTTTTATTCGAGCAATTATGAAACAGTGAGATCACACGGATAAGCCACCGAATGGCAGTGAGTAGGAGTGGGTGAGCGAGATCACAGCGCACAGAGTTTGGCCCCTTTTGGCGAGATGGTTGAGTCCTCGTCAAGGTTGCTGTGGGATCCCAGCATCACCGCTCACTTCGAGCCACACCGCGATCCGCTCCGCTTCTGGCTGAGGGAAACAACATCTACCTTCATGTGAACATGAGCATAGATGACACACAGGGGCACAGCGTCAGACCAACGGGATTCCTGACCGCTTTCAAGAGAGGATGTATTAGATGTGGTCCGGTGGACTCCCAAGCAAAGAAAATGGGGATTAAAACTGGAGTTATATTTTGGAATCTGATATTTTTTATGATGGTCACATGCGTGCGAGGTAAGTCGTCAGTCTCGAGGAGTTATTCGGAGGTTTTGCATCAATGCATGTGGATGGGAACGAGCTTGGAGTGGATGTGGGGAGAGGAGAGCCAACCGTGCAGCAGAATGCTTGAGAATAAAAGCGCATTTACTCAATGCAGGCATTGAGCGAGCGAGGACTCAATAAATATTCTTGCAGTATGCTCGAGCGGATGCGTGAGTTGCTTGTGCTCGTTAAAGGATGGATCGCATGTGTAAGGGCGTAGAGAGGTTTTATCCGAGCTGTTTTAGAGCTGGATGCAGGGTGGGTTCGTGTTGGGGAAGAGCTAATTACTGTATACATGGGGAATGCTGCTTGTTTTCGGGAGCGCGGCTCGATTGCTTGGGGATGGAAGGAGAATCACGATTCCTTTTGGTGTTGCATCCAACCAATGCACCATTAACGCATGGGTTAGTCTACAAGTAGTCGAGAACTGGCTGGAAAACGCGTGATCACAGCTCACACTCGTCAATGAATCATCTGGGCTTCTCGCGTCTGGACGCGTATCGATCAGCCGTGATTTGGGGGCTTTAACTGTTGCGCGCCGTTCCCAAATACAGCACGATCGGCTTCAAGCATCCTCGGCGTTGTCAATGCGTTTATTTGGAGGAGGCTTGGTGCGAGCCCTCATCTATCAGTGCGGGGAATTAAATATGTAGGGCGTTAAGAAGAGGAGAAGTTTTAGAATGTTTTATCACAGGTTTCTGCTTTAAAAAAAAAAGCCTTTGCAGTTTGATTGAATTTAGTAGGGTGGAGGCAAACCCCTGGGCAGCACTTCTGCCCAGCATTTTAATTCGCATCAGAGCTGATTCATCTGATGCTGAACGGCTTGTGGGAATGGTGTCGCCACCTTAACATAACAATAAAACAGTGTATATATTTATTCAATGGATTTAAACAGATAAGTGGCTTTTTCCCCAGTATTTTCTTACTATATTTGATGCTTTAGCGTATGAAGTATGACGTCACGTTGAGAGAACAGGTGCTGGAAAGGGTTGGATGTGTTTCCCAGTTGGAGAGATGGATAACCAGCATCACCGGTGTACGGGAAGAGCGCGAGATGCAGTCATAACCCGTCGCGCGGTGGCAGTGTGACTAGATGCCGAGGATAATTAATGCCATCTAGACCTCATATCACTGCCTTACACACACTCACACACAGGGAGAGAGAGAGAGAGATTCATTCTAACCTACAGTGATTTAACAAATAAGAGTGCAGAAATAAAATCCTAAACCAGTCTAAGATGGCGTGCTGGTCTTTGGTGGTTTACGATAGTCTTGCTGGTCTGTCCAAGCTGCCCCATCTCCCTTTTAAAGCATCAAACTAATCCTGGGAGACCGTATTCATCTGGTTTGAGCATGTTTCCCCCCAGCAGGGATGTGGACAGAAGACATAGGCATGGTTTAACATCAGCAGGCCTTAGGACTAAACCTAATTATTAACATTTATTTCTACTGGTGCTGAATTAAAAACGCACTGATGTGAGGCTCAGCTGGTAGGCTTGCGTACAAACGTGCTTCATCTCTGCTCATTTCTCGCAGCAAAGACACGTTCTGAGAAAATGTGTTTGAGTATATTTATGCATAATATTCAGGGGGAGAAGTGTGACGTGGGAAAGGAAGATGGATGCTGGATGAACCATATCTGCTAGATATTTGAGTGAAAGTGAAGATGGACTGATTGTCAAATAAAGGAAGCTTTTGTTCTCATTAACAGACTCTTGTTTTATTCCATAATTTATGCCATATATAATTTCACAAAATAGCAGTGCTCTTTATTCCGAAAGGCTGCTTAATAAATCAAAATGTATTAGAAAGATTATCATATGATCTAAGGTTGGTGTGAGGATAACCTGCCCTTTCACAGACATAGCTTGCTTGGCTTTATCAACAACCTCTTCAAGCCTCACTTAGTCGTCGTAAACTGACCACAGATCACCGGCTAGAAGCCAAACGTCATCTCCGTGGTTAACATACGGACAAGTCCTTAGGGGACAGATTAATAGCTGGAAGAGGCATCATGCTTGGGATCAGTGCCCTATCTTACAAGTGTAAAATCCAGCATGTTACAGTTTGCCGCTGTGTAACATCGCCTCTTCTCTGGCTCGCCTGAAAGAGGCTTTTAATCTCCATGAGCAAAGCATGGCTGTTGAAGAGCCAGGTGCAGAGCAGGATCATTAAAGTCCCCAGATGTCTGCAGTCAAATGGATTTTAGCAACTCCTCTTCTACAAAAAGCATGGTTTAAGGTTGTTTGCGTGAGTATGCACCACTTACAGGATGATTTCTAGCAGCCGTCTGCGTGTGTGAGGCTTGTCGCGTAACATTCCTCCTGTCAGTTGACAAATAGCACACTGGCCTCAGGTTAGAATTACGTCTCGTGGGAAATTGAGCAACCTTGATAAAAAGGATCCAATTAGACGGGTTCTGTTTGAAAGTGGACATGCGAAATGAACATAAAGGGTCTTGAATATCTCATCTGAAGGGAATGTGTTAAAGCGGATTGAAGGGGGGTCAGTCGAGATCCGTGCTTCTGCTGCAGACCATACTGTTGCTACTTGGATATGCATCACCTTTTCTCCCGCCTTGAGCAGAATCGATCGGGAGTTAGAGTGATTCTCTCACAGTAACAAAGCCTTGCATGAACGCTCAGTGGATCACCCATAGTTTTCCCCGAACGTATCTTCTGTTCTTCTCCTTAATAGCTCCTGGTGTTCAGCGTTGCATTAGTCATGCACAAATACTCACACCCACTTTGGTCTCTTAACTTGTACTCGACGACATCTGAAGTGTTAAGCGGCTTGTATAGTACAAGAAATAAATAAAATAAAACACACAAAGACACTGACAGATGGATGGCTTTTCAGAATGGATGTTTTGAAAGAAGCATTGCAAGCAGGGTCTAAAAAATGTCACCAACCTTGCCTTTAAAACAGTGAGAGATATACAGACCATAACTATTTATTACTCGAAATGAAATAATAATGAGTAATGATAAAAATGTTGCCAAACCTGCTAATGTTGAAACAATTTACAGACCTTACATTTTTATCAGCGATATGTAAATTTACATTGCATTTGCATTCTTTTGCAATATTTCTGAGTTAGAAATAATATGATTTTAGAAAGATTTGCAGGTTTCATCGATATACCAGCAGGCGACTGTATTATGAGCAACTCATTGAATCATTTACTGAACCAATTAGTTACAAAACACGAATTCAGAAGCGTGTGTTTGTGTGTGATTTAACTGCTGGTTATTCATTTTGGTGACTTAATGTGAGGAATAAAAAGGATAAAATGTTGCATTTCCTTCCCAGGAAATGCAAAATTTCCAGCCGTTCCAGTGCCTACCTAGGGGTTTCCTTGCGTTTGATGGCTGGCGGTTTGCATGGTGTAAGAATGTTTTCCAAGCATGTACACCCAGCCTCATTTTTGCGTTTTAATTACTGTTTTTCTAGAGAAATAACCTGAAATCCCCAAAGCTCACACTTTAGAAAAAAAACATTTTGGGGTACGTCATTAAGGAAATTCAGATTCAAGCCTGTCACACAGAATTCCCATGCATTTCATTAGTGCATTAAATGCATTCGATTGTCAGATGATGTTAATGTTGTTAACTGTTCCTAGCCAATTCAGGCGTTACCCTGCTAACAAAAATATGTTCTGGGATGATTTTGTGAATATTTCAAAACGCTTATTTTATTGTTTATTATTATTATTTTATTATTTTTAAACGCTTATTTAAAAAAAAACACGCTGTTTTTTTCTCTTTGGATATGCAAACATTTAGGGAACATTTTCTTTAATCAATTTTCAAATAATATGGCAATGCTGCTTTTGAATGCTGTCTAAACATTTTGAAAATGTTAGAAAAACATTTATAATCTTTTTTTTTTATGCTGAATTTTTGAGACCATTATTAAAAACCAGATAGCTCTATTAAAGTTACTGGAATCATTTTTGTTAATGACTTTAAGAGAACGTTCCCCGTTATCTGTGTTTATTAATTTTGCATTTCAGTTACAGCAACCAAAATGAGTGTGCGTATGCAATGCATACTATATATAGTGCTATTATTCCACTGACAAACCGACAGCATTCATGCCAGGCAGCATCCGTGGGGGTCTTGTAACTTGATTGTGGGTTATTAGGGGCCAGGAGGGGGCACTAACAATTTCATTAGTATGATCTATGAACCCGCTCACCACCTTTTCAGCCATAGCTTGTTACTGAGCATCAAGGAAGAGAATAACAAAAGGCTCTGTCCACAAACTCGATGATGTTTAGAGTACTGTCGCACAATGGTAGGCCTCATGAGTGATGGCTGAGTCGCGACCTCATTACTTGTAAAGGGCTTTCGGCGTGTGAAGCACTTCACAAGTGCGCGCAAACACACAGCGATTCATGCAATGATTTTATTTTGAAGAACTGATTTTCTTTAACAGAGGCGATTAAACGTTGTATAAAAGCAGTCTCGCTGTCTCTCAGCAAGCACTGAATCAATTTCTGTGAGTTGATCCAGTGGAAAAATAAACGAAGCACTGTTGCAGCATATTCAGCCACACTGAGGCATTTTCCATGACCTTAGAGGAGCGAAAGGCTTCCGGGGAGACAGCTGTGTGGGAAACATGGTCTGATTGGAGCCCTGTGTCTGTCAGGAAGGCTCAGGTGCAGATGTGTGGAGATGTCTGTTTTTGTGACTCATTCTCACCACTAACTGTTGTGACAGAGTTGCTCAGTCCATACACACCTCTAAACATTCACAATCGCATGTACAAACTGCTAGTGCAGCCGCAGTGTTGAAAGAGAGAGAGAGAGAGAGAGAGAGAGAAAAGCTGTGTTTGTTTTCATCATGCTGGAATACATCTGTACTCCTGCAGAATTCAGCAGCTGTGCGAGAGTGGAGGTGTAAAGAGAGCCGTGGACAGTATTTTTACTCTGAAATCGGTACTCGATCAAAGCACTTTTATTTGGGGAAACGTTTACTTCACTACAGCGTAGATTCAAAATCTTGACTGGTTTATCAGGTTTGTGCCCCATTAGGAATTGAATTCTGAATGCTCTTTAAATTCCTGAAATTGAATTAAATTTGACCAATTCAAAAAAAAAATAATTTCAAACAGGATGCAGATATGCTTGTAATTCTAAGTAGGATAGCTGTAGTTTTAAAGACTCTGATGTTCGATTGACGAAGTCTTGTTTGAGAGTTAAAATAGTTCAAAAGGTTTTAAAGAGTAATAGGCCAAAACAGAATGATGACAGACCGACCGAGATAGACAGATAGATATATAGATACAGTCAGAGATGTATAGATGGATGGATGGATGAATGGATAGACATACAGTCAGAGATAGATAGATAGATAGATAGATAGACAGACAGATGTATGGATGGATAGATGTATAGATGGATGGATGGATAGACATACAGTCAGAGATGGATAGATAGATAGATAGATAGATAGATAGATAGATAGACAGATGTATGGATGGATAGATGTATAGATGGATGGATGGATGAATGGATAGACATACAGTCAGAGATAGATAGATAGACAGATGTATGGATGGATAGATGTATAGATGGATGGATGGATAGACATACAGTCAGAGATGGATAGATGGATGGATAGAAAAATGTATGTATGGATGGATGGATAGATGTATAGATGGATATATAGACACAGTCAGAGATTACATGTGAAACTTTATTAATGGAGCATGTTACCAACACCACACATTGCATACTAATGAGACTCACGTGTGTTCACAGTCCAACGCACCCAATGGCGTTCTTAAAGGGCCATACACTTTTAGAGGACAGCATCCTATAACAGTTATAACTCTGTACAGATCATATACATAAGTGATTTACAGCGGTTTTACCTCGTGTTGTAGCATTAATTGTGATCGCTATTCTTCACGTTGTAATATCGTTACAAATGTTGAAGGATCTAGTTAATCTGATGTGTTCCATAAGTGTTAAGTTAACAGTCTTGTCACTTTAAGAGGGCGGGGTTTCAGTTGGCGCCAGAGAGAGTTGAGTGTGAGGGATTTGAGAGAGAGCTCGTAAGCAGAGATAGTTTTGATTCTTCTGTTATGTACGGCGTGGGCTGAAGCCAGAACCGCAATCCGATAGTTCTCAATAAAATCTCTGAATGAGAAGGAACCTGTCTGGTTATTAAAAGAAGCAACGCTACAATGTAGTGAAATATATAAGCAGTAACCCCCCCCCCCCCCCTCCCCTCTCCTCTCGTCTCGATCATGCCAGCAGTGAAGAGGTAAAGTACATGTTACAGTAAATAGTTAATAATGACAGTTAAACTCTAAAAATACTTAATTAGTATTTATATGAGATCTTAATGGTTATAATTTTAAATGTAATTAATAGGTTAAAACTAAAAAATATATTTAAAATGGGCATTTATGGTTGTGTGGAACGAATCAAGTGATTTTTAGTGCGTTCTTATGGGGAAATTGTTTTGGTGTACGAGCATTTTGGTTTACGAGCTCGCTCTTGGAACGAATTAAACTCGTAAACCGAGGTATTACTGTACAGTCAGAGATAGATAGATAGATAGATACAGTCAGAGATGGATGGGTGGATAGATGTATGGATGGATGGATGGATGGATGGATAGACATACAGTCAGAGATAGATAAATAGATAGATAGATAGATACAGTCAGAGATGGATGGATGGATAGATGTATAGATGGATGGATGGATATACATACAGTCAGAGATAGATAGATACAGTCAGAGATGGATGGATGGATTTTATGTATTTTTTAATGTATTTTGTCAACCACTGGCTCTATCGTTAGGGTTGATATACTGTAATTAGATCCCATAAATGCGTGTTTATGTTTGTGTGGCTGTGCAGGGCTATTTTTACCAGAAAACTGGCAAATGTCCTAGAGATGTTGGTCCAAGACCTCTGGCCACATCCGAATGTCCATGAACACAGTGCAGAGCCAGGCTTTTATGGGTCAGCTTCTGTGAATGAAGAAATGACATCAAAGTCCATTCTGAAATGCTTTGGCTTGACAGAGAGAACTCCGCGTCCCTCGACGACCGCCAATGGCGATGATTCAGAGGAGGCGTTATCCAATTGACCTTTTGCCTTGTGAATTTTCTCCATGGCTTTCTCGTTTGATTCTTTACGCCTCATTGTTCTCACCCTATATGCAGTGATATATGTGTGGCCTCTTTGTTTCGCCAGGGAGGCTTGTTTGTGTGTGCAGCTCATGGTTCGAAGGGAAAATGGTTGTCAGTGCGATCTGGGTTCCCTGGAATCGGGTCTGCCTCATGCCGAGCATCTCTGCCAATTTCCTCAAAGCTCATTTACTCTTTTCTCCCTCCAGTTCCCCTCACATATGTTGTTTCCCTTTCATAGACAGCAGATATAAATAATATCTCTTTGAGTTCGCCTCAAATACCTCTGGAGCGATATTTTTGTAGCGACCGCTAATGGAGGAAGAATGACACGGATACCTGTTGTCAGCTAGAGGACACATCTGGACGAAGATCTGGACGAGCTCGACCCCTTGACCTTTCCTTCTGGGGCTTCTGGCTACAGAGGAGGATGCAGCTGCTGTATGGATGGATCTTGTCATGTTGTTATAACACAGTAATTACTTAAGATACAAGCGTCTCTACATACAGTATTCCAAGATACGAGCAAGCCTTCGCGCAGATTTTTGCTTTGAGATACGAGTAAATATTTGAGATACGAGCACGCGTACTGACGCTGATGCACGTTCATGTCACGTGTTCGCTGACTTCTGTACGCATCGCACGCGAGTAGCTGATTTTCTCTCTGTTTTGTGCATTATTCTTCATAATAGCGATGAGTTCTAAGAAAGTGAGTGGTAAGGATGGTAGTGAGAAGAAGAAACGCATGATGACCATGGAAATGAAGCATGCATTGTGTATAAATATGAGCGTGGAGCCCTCGTGAGTGATCTAGCATGCATGTATGATCGCAGTACATCCACGATATGTACCATAATAAAGCAGAAGGATGCAATCAAGAACGTAAATCCTCCTGCAAGAGCTCAGCGGTGGCGAGGAGGAGGGTGAACCGGAGGAAAACATTTCTTCATGTGAAAGATTTCTGATTTCATTGAAAAGAAACACGCTGATAAATTGTCTTCTGGTCGGGTTTCGGAAAACTTGATTCGAGATGCGATCAATTCAAGTTACGAGCTCCACCCTGGAACGGATTATGCTCGTATCTCAAGATAGATGAATCCATAAATGAATAAAGCTATTTTTCCCCCAGACTACCATATTAATATCACAGTGCTGTGACTATGACAAATAGTCAACAGAACCCAAGATGCTTTGCTACATTTAAAATACTAGATGCCCCAAGCGAACTGTAATTCTTAGAAATATATCTCATACTGCCTTGTGTAATGAAGCATAACGAGATTTTAGTTTTCCCGCTGAGCGGACTGCTTTGAAGCATTGCTGTTTCAAGTTTCAGGTGCATTCAGCTGAATTGTAGCATCACAATATCCTATTTCAACTAAATGTTAGTTTATTATGTAATGCTTTTCTACTCTGTTCCGGCTCAAATGTTGCTGAATCACGGCGCCCCCACAGGTTCATCAGATAACACAATCTCAGAGCACAATCTAATTAAAATGGCAAACATTTTAAATGAGTGTGTGCTATTTTGGGAGCGTGTCCATGCAGTTTGAGATATGCAAAATGCAACTTCATCAGTTTTACCTGGGTCAAAGTCACCTTGAGACCATTTCCAGTCCAGCAAGATTTAAAAGCAAATTTTGAGTTACAGCCCTTCACTTTACGTGGTTGATTGTGCGTGCTGTAAATGTTGATATTAGGCATGCTAATCACCTGCATAATTAAGATTCATCTTGCATATTTGAGACTGGTCAGGAATTAGATCTCTAGCAGAATGGCATCCATGTCACATGTTTTAACGGCAGATTTAATGGCACTGTGCTGAAGGTAGGACGTTCTTGATCTTCTGTGGCCTTTTAAAATATTACTCTGGTCGAATGGGGACTTTTTATAGACTGTATTGTTGTGAAGAGCTTGGCTTCGTGCCTTGGACAGTGTGAAATGAGGATGACTTTGTTCCAGCTGTTTCCTTCTGTACCTGCAGAGGGCTGCAAATCTAATGCTGGAAAAGTTTTGGAAGCACTTTCACTCCACAGGGGAAAGAACAAGCTCCTGTTTCCACAGAGTTTACATGCTTCAAAAGGCTGCACTGGCGGAGAGAGAGAGTTATAGTGACTGCGTTTAATTGCACTATGATTTATTAATATTGTCTGGCTATGCTCATATGCACAAAGCTACTGTGGGGTTATTTGAGTAAGTGATGTTTTATAAATAATATTATTGGTCTTGTTAAATGGTTTAATGGACTTTAATTACTCCTGTGTTTTAGTGAGAAGACACCAGAATACATGCGAGGCCAATCAATAGCCACTAAGTGGAGAGGATGAGCAGGTTGCGTTGTAATTATGATGTCAGCACCAGGTTTCTTCAAGATACATCTGTTTGCGGAGCCACAGAGCCAGATGTCTGTCTCCAGAGTCCAGGCCAGTGTCAAGATGGAGGTTAATGGCAGAAACTTAATGCATTAATATATTAATGCATTTGATGTATTGCAACACTGCGTGGACTCTAGTATTGGGTAGAAAACTGGTTAGATTAATTCTATATAAATGTATGTTGTTGTTGTTTTTTGTCATGCTTTACTGAATTCAGTTTTACCTCAAGAACATGTCCAGTCCCAAGCCCTATCTTTCCAGTGCATGCGCTGTGATGTCAAAGGCAGCAGACAGGAAAAAAGTAAATTTCATGCTTTTTAGAGCCCCTCAGACAAAAATCTGTCCCTCGTAAAACATGACCAATACAAACTGTGTTGTTGCAAAAAATTATTTCATTAGAGCGTGTGTATTTTAATGCAAACTATTTTATTGAATTACTATTTATTAATATTGCATGAAGCTTGTCACATGAGTTATATTCAATATATTCAACTTATATTAAAATGGTCAGATATGTGTAAATACATTTCTTTCTTTTTTTTAAACTGTTATAACGGGTTGTGGTCACCAGTGTGTTGTTTCAGTCAAGAAGCTTACATTTATGTGTAAATTCACCCACTTAAACTCGAACGTGAGTGACTGCTGGTGAGCTGAGAGTAAACTTTACAACTCCCAATGACATTCAAGATTCAAGATTCAAGATTCAAGATTCAACAGTTTTTATTTGTCACATAAACAGTTATATACAGAATATACAACCGGCAGTGAAATGAAACAGGTTCACTCCATGGACTGTGCAAATTAACGGTTACAAAAAACACAGAGGAAATTATAATAGAATAGAATAAAATAAAAAGTAAAAAATATATTTATATATTTATATATATATATATATATATATATATATATATATATATATAGAAAGTGCAGTGCAATGTCAGTATGAGGATGTTTATTCTGAAGTGAAGTGAAGTCACGTGACATAAACACGTTGACAAATTATGTGTGAAAGTCTTTTATTATTTTCACTTCAATAGACACCAATGTGTTTTTTTATACGAATGTTTCAATGATTTCTTTGCTAGTGCGTATGTGTATTTTTATATGACTGAAACATAAACATTATGCAGGTAAAAATAGTCATTTTGATGAGCGCTCATAGTCTCTCTCTGACTCTCCACTCGCAGCAAAATTCGTAAAGCATCAGGAGTTTGTTCACGCAGAACATATTTTTGTTCAATCCACTGCACTACATTTTTATTGCCCTGACCTGACCCATTACATTGCACTACTTTTCCATTGTTTTTGTAAGCCACTAGACAGACGTTTTGACCTATGCACTCGTGTCACATGACATAAAGCCATCGTGAAATCAAAATTGACACTGCTTACTTTGTTATTGTACATTACTAGTATGGTGGTGAAAAATTGTTTGCCGTGGTGATCTCTAATCAAAATCTGAAAGTCGCTACTCCTCTGAAATGGCGTTCCCTCTGAAAATATCCTTTACAACTCCCCTCCAACCGTTAGTCTGCTACGAACAAGAGATGGAGAGGAGGTTCGTAAAAATAAACACTCTCCCTCTGTTCAATATTCTGCTTCACTTGGAAATACGTCAGAACTCTGAAGTAAAGTTGGTTGCAATTTCTTGTTGGACTTTGAAATAAGTTCTACTTTTGAAAATGCATCTCTATCATTCCACTGTCCACCATCTCGCCCTCTATGTGAATGGCCCCGGGGTCTCCGGTTTTAACAAGAACACTAAAAACCGCAGCCACTACAGTGCCTTTTAAGGCCAGAGGAGTGAGGTTTCGACGCACATCTCTTACTGGCCTATGTCCTTTACACCCCCCCCCCCAAACTTAATTCCCATCTGGGTCACGGCACCAGATTTAACTGTTCCTACTCAACCTGCTCTGAGGAGTGAGGTTTACATGCATAGATCTCACTGGCCTTTGTCCTTTACACACTCCCAAACTTCATTCCCATCCGGGTCACGGCACCAAATGTAACTGTTCCTACTCGACCCGCTCCGAGGAGTGAGGTTTACATGCATAGCTCTCACTGGCATATGTCCATTTCACTCCCTCCCCTTAAACTTCTCTCCCGTCCGGGTCACGGCACCAAATGTAACTGTTCCTACTCGACCCGCTCCGAGGAGTGAGGTTTACATGCATAGCTCTCACTGGCATATGTCCATTTCACTCCCTCCCCTTAAACTTCACTCCTGTCCGGGTCACGGCACCAAATGTAACTGTTCCTACTCGACCTGCTCCGAGTGGGATTCGCAGCCGCTAGTGTTAGCTCTTACTGGCCTATGTCTGTTAGATTAGCACAGTGGCTTGGTTGGGTTTGTGTGGTTGGCTTCCATTTCATGAGCATCAATAATGTGGCTTATATCATATAATCTGACATACAAAATCATTGATATCACGCAGTCTTTGCTTTTCACCAAGATCACGCTGTGATCGTTTCGTACAATCTGACAAGCAACAATTGCAAAATAGTCAAGACAGAACAAATCTCAAAGTGTGCACCTGCTTTACACCCCTGTCAGTCAGTGTAATGCCAACAAGCAGGCAGGAGCACTGCTCTGTTTGATAACAAAATAAACCTAGTAGTAGAATCAAAGACTTAGAGCTCAATATCTGCATCTCATAACAACAATAGAGAAATCACACACATTTTGCTGCTAGTTTGTGGGAAGACGCAAATCCCTCTAATTACCAAGAGGAGTTTTGACATTTTTCAGAAGTTAAAGACAGGTGTAATTAATGTTGCTGGTTGCACTGTAAGTAATTTTGTTCTAGGAGACTTTGTTTCTATTCCAGTAGCACACTGCTCACACCTTTTTTTCCAGCTGACCCGTCATGACATTTGGCATTTCTTAAAATGCTTTGCTAGTCCAACCAATAATTAGGAATGAAAAAACACTCCATTTTCATTTTCTGAGAGGCTCCTTGGCTAATTGGCTTTTCGTTGCAGTGCAGTTTTGACAGAAACTAGTGCTTCACCTCTTAATAAAACCTGCCAAAAGAGTCGCCATCCTATATCAGTAATGTAGAGGCCATGTCCATGCATAGATCTCTGGCAATGAGAGTAAGTCACATCTGTGGTCTCATTAAAGTTTTCTTGGATCAGGCCCTCTTCAAGACGCAGAAGATCTGCCTGTCCTCCTACGCTTTACATTGTTTCTCGCACCCAAGGAAATTAGGCAGTTCTGGAAATTATGTGTGTTAATTGAAAGGTGTAATTTGACCTGTTATTTACATTAATTTGAGACTTTTCCCAAGTCTGTGTGCTTAGTGGTTTCACACCACCACTGAGACTCCACACATTGTTATTTTCTGTTGTGTATGTATACAGCGCTGCACAGTTGCTCATTCTCACTTCTCATAGCTCAGTTATAGTCACCGCACACTAATACTGAATTGGATGCATATAAACATTAACTAGGTCTTAATGTCAGAGATAAATTAACGTTAATGTTAAGGCCTGTTCAAATCTAGTCAAACACAAAGATATAAAATGAAAGCAATCCGTCTTAAACCATGCAGAATTTTCACAAAACTGTCAGTAAGATCTGAATGCATTAAGATGGGGAAACTAATCAGATAATCTCATAATATATGATTTATTCTGTTTGCACAATCATACTTGTTTTGAATTATAAGGATGTTACAAGTAATGTTTTCGGTATTGATGAATAGTGCATTGTTGCATAAATTTAATATAATAACAAATGCACTTTACATTTGTACAATCTCAAAGTGCTACAGAGCATCTAAGGTGTACTTAAAATCAAAGTAATTCAATAAAAAAAGCATCAGTATTTCGGGTTTTGACATTTTTTGCTCCTCAGCCACTGCTAGTGGTTTTCTTTCTCTGTTTACATTCACCTTAAACAAAACAATGGCAAGTGTGAATACTTGCCAAGACTGACATTTTAACATGATTTTGTGTGTTTGACTGTTTAAGCTCAAAAAGCAGCACAGGACTTGCTTTAGTTCTGAGAGGCAGCTTTATGCGCACGTATTTTGGGTGTGAGAAATATCCAATATTCATCAGAGCAAATGAAACAAGCGAGTGATGGGAGACAGGTTTGTGTGTCGAGAGATGAAAGAGAAAGAGAGAGAGCAGTTGGTATTGTGCATCTAGTATTTAAGATATTTCAGTATCAAAATGTATTGAAAAATGTTATATATTACAATAGCTAAATTAATTGTTTTCCATCCAAACGATTAAAAAATTAACCTAATCTCTGAATTAAACAATGGCGCATTGGGACTCATCCAGATTTAAAATCTTGCCGTGCTGAAAATGTGATAGGAGAGGTCTTTATTCCTCCATATCATTAGCACCTTTCACGTCTCCACATGTCCTTGGGTCTACGGATGAGGAGTATCTCGGCGATTATCAGGGATTACAAATGTCTTTAAAGGCAAATGTCAACCCTGCAGAGGCTGCACACTTAATGTTGAATCATGCTGATGTTTTCATTCAAGCCCCCAAGCACAAATCTGAAGATATACCGAGCCTTTCCTTTGGGATTTGCAGACCCTAGTTTAAATGTCAAGTGTTCCAGCTGGAGATGGTGCACAATGCCTTCAGAGCTGCTCTCCGTGGCCGCCGTCGCTCCCCGGTATATTTGCCTCTCCTCTTCCACCTTGACTCCGCTCCCTGCCGTCGCAGTGGAAGGCAGATGTATTCCAGCAGTGTGATTGCTTTCATTTGTACAGCAATTCTCAGTGGTAGAGCTCGCTCACTGACACACAAGTTGCTGAAGTGCTGTGCAAATGCTCACCAGTTGTTTGCCATGCTTGAAGGGGTTTCTTTTTTTTCCATCTTCTCTTGTATTGATCTAGTCTCCATATGTAATGACATCCATGCTGCATGGCTTTAATGTCAGACGCTACATGCCTTCTGCACTTCGTTGCTTTTAATTTGCCTCTTTGAGTCAGACATCCCTGTTCTCCCAAAGCCCGCGATACATTAATTAAAGGATTTCTGCAACAGTGTACTTCAGGAGCAGAGCTGTGGTAGGGGGTGGCAGTAAAATGATAAATAATCACTTGCTACCATGTGGAATTATAACCCAAATATGCCTTGTTTTGAGTCAGAACCTCATGTTTATTTCATGGGCTGTTGTGAAGCTAAAATAGTGTGACAGTCACTAGACTTTATCCTGGGAGGTTTGTTGCGAGGTTCCTGGACCTGTCATCACAAAGGGAGACGTTGGTGGTGTTTTGTTATTTTTAGTGAATTTTGCCATAAATATTAAGCAGGAGATATAGAAAAGCACAAGTTTCAGACAGTTTGGCTCTGTTTTAATGTCTTGATAAATGCGTGAGTGTTTCGTCAGTGAAGTGTAATGCAGGCACTCCTACTAGACACTTTGGTAGGTTGAATTTTATATGTAATGTATATATTTTTCAATTGTACTCTTTTAAAAAGGCCTCTGGAATAATAAACTAAGGGCAATGTAGTGTTGTTAAAAATAAATCTTCAGTACTGATATTGAAATGCTCATTTCCTGCATAATAGACACGATTCCAGCTGCTTTTTCTCTCTCTCTCTCTCTCTCTCTCTGATGGCAAGATACACACAAACCCTCACCCTTCACTCACTCGTTCCATTTGCTCCGGATGAATATTGTTGCTGTTATAGACTTGAATTTCAGCGTGAGATTTTGTGTATTGTGGATCATTTAAGCCCAGATTTTGTGCTCACACTCAAACTGCTTATTGCGCTTACACAGTCAAACACACACAACATAATGTCAAAATCTTGGCAAGTTGGCAAAGTTCCGTTTTAAATGAATGCATTTTGTGCCATCAGATTTTAAATATTAATCATGAATCTGCATTGCCAGTGTCTTACAGGATGTTGAATTGAATTTGAATCATTTTATCGAAGAACAATTCATATTGTTACACGTGTTTCACAGAAAATGTAGTGCTCTGCCACACTTCAATAAAATTACATTTACTGACTTGAATGAAATAAAAAAAAGTATATTAATTATATTCAAAACTACTACTACTTGAAACATTTGCGGTCAGTAATTTTTTATGCATTATTTGATCAAGGCTTTTCGATTTTTAATATATTTTAAAATCCATTTATTCCTGTGATTAAAGCTGAATTTATTAGATGATAAATACAGTAAAACAGTGTAATATTATATCAGTGTAAAACAGCTGTTTTCTATGTGAATATATAGTAAAGTGTCATTTATTCCTGTGATTAAAGCTGAATTTATTAGATGATAAATACAGTAAAACAGTGTAATATTATATCAGTGTAAAACAGCTGTTTTCTATGTGAATATATAGTAAAGTGTCATTTATTCCTGTGATTAAAGCTATATTTTCAGCATCATTACTCCAGTCTTCAGTGTCACATGATCTTCACAATTCATTCTGATATGATGATTTGATGCTCAACAAACATTTCTGATTACTATCAATGCTGAAAACCATTTTGAACCATATAATGCATATAAATGGATATCTAACATTTCTGGAAATAGGCCATATGTTGTGTGTGTGTTTATACGCATGTTATTTTTACCTGTATGCTTATGAAGTTCAGAATCTGCTACAGAAGTGGATGAACTGATCCCATTGGTGCAGTTGCTAAGTAGATTGCAATACTTGAACTTTAAGCCAACTTCCTTAAGAGCACAGGCTCCATGTAACCATAATGAGGGACACTTAAGCCCTTCATCTGTATTCAGTTTGTGGATCGTCAATAAACCGATGGAGAGAGTGATCTTCGTGGAATCAGGTTTAAGGCAGAGGTGAGCTTAAATTGCTGAGGCAGGCTTAGAGATTGGCTAAAGAACAAATGTATGCACTGTGATCGTATATCATCCGTTATACTGTATCATTAAAGTACCTTGATTGATTAAAACAAAATCATGAAAGGGATTTGAAGGTGGTTGAGCCACCAGCTGCAAGAGGTTGCAGTCGTTGCTCCGATATCTGACATTCCTGCTGAAGGGGAAAAGGCTGACTGTATGCATATTCGCTTCAATGAATGCATTTAAGACGGAATAAAAAATGTTTCAGGCTGAAAATGGGTCTGTTAGATCTCGAACGTCAACCAATTCTCCTTTCATGGCCTCTCCTGTAAGAGACTGAGGGAAGCCCGTGAGGACAAAGTTCATACTGTCTTCTTCAAAGCCTCAGGACTCGATATTTTCCTGCATCGACAAAACTATTATGCTGGGAAACTATTTGGCCTCATGAATCTATCGGCTGATTGCAAACACGCAGCCTCTTTATGCCTTTGAATCTTTCATACATTATAGCTTAAATGAGAATGCTTTATTCCAATTGTTATGTCCTTAATCATTTTTGGATTTTATTTATTTTCCCTAGAGGACTGAGAGACACTCACAAGTCTTTTGTTCAGAATTAAGAGGCTTTTCACATTCTCTCTGGCTTCAGGAACGGCTGTGTTTGCTGACTATTTAACATGCTTTGGCTTGTGTTCATTTTAACAGTGATGTAAGACACGACTCTCCTCCCCTGAAGAAATCTGCGCGGTGTATGACGTTTCGTAAGAATGGTTGCAGGGCTTGTGCTGACAGCTCTTGATGATTATTTTCCTCCTCTCTCTTTTTTCACCTAGTGGACTAAAGCATTTCCACAGAAAAGAAGATAGTAGCAGATTAAATTTACACCCCAATGTAAATACTATTGATAGCTATGTTTCCGTCCACCTATTTTTATTTACCTAACGTTGAGATATTGCAAAAAAAACAAACCCTGGATGGAAATGGCAAGATGCGGCATTTTTACATCTAATAACAAGACATGCGCATAAACTATGATGGAAACACATTTACTGAATAAATCCATCAATGCACAACAACAAGAACCTCTTGTGACTTTACCTCAACTGAGTCTGTGATTGGATAACTGGAGTAACCGGTGGACCAATGGCATCGCAGCGTCTCCTCAGAGGCTGTGATTGGATAACTGGAGTAACCGGTGGACCAATGGCATCGCAGCGTCTCATCAGAGGTTGTGATTGGATAACTGGAGTAACCGGTGGACCAATGGCATCGCAGCGTCTCCTCAGAGGCTGTGATTGGATAACTGGAGTAACCGGTGGACCAATGGCATCGCAGCGTCTCATCAGAGGTTGTGATTGGATAACTGGAGTAACCGGTGGACCAATGGCATCGCAGCGTCTCCTCAGAGGCTGTGATTGGATAACTGGAGTAACCGGTGGACCAATGGCATCGCAGCGTCTCATCAGAGGTTGTGATTGGATAACTGGAGTAACAGTGAACCAATGGCTTTAATTCCTCCAGAAGCGTCACACGATTGTTCTCAAACACCAGCATCCCAACGCAAGAGAACATGACAGCGATGGTTGCGTTTGCTTTGAGACGCATCTCACTTTTATTACAGATATCTTCCACCAATTTCCCCAGCGGTGACGAGTTGGGATGGAAATACTGCTTTAGTCACAAATATTTTGTGGAATATATATATATATAAGAAAAGTTTATTTAGCTTATAGAAGAAAATTCTTATTTAGAATCGAAAGATAGCGTAATTTGAAATATTGAAGGCCCAGGAAACGTAATAGGACACTTTCATCAGTCCTCTGTCTGCTTTCCTCCATTTCCTCCAAAGTCACTTTACACTTGTGCTTCTGGAACATTCCTTGAGTTCCTTCTGAGAGGTGCTGCAGTTCAGCGATAAGCGTTGCTCTCTTTCACATTCATTCTTCCGCCATGCTTCCCTGAAGTCCTAAAGTCCTATCGACGCCTCCAGCCAGTGTGTGTGACAGAGAAAGTGTGTGTGCTTTCTGTGTGTGTATGTGTGTGTGTTTTCCACCATTATGCTATTGTTTTTGTGCAATGTGCTTATAACCTTACATCACACTGCGCTTTCAACACTTTCAAGTTTATGTTTGGTAAAACCCTGAGAGGTTATATATAACTAATATTTTTCTGATTATTTCCATTGTCTGTGTTCTGTGTTTTTGTACAAATGTGTGTGTTTCACCTTCCCTTACACATTTGTTCTCTGTTTTGCCTCGAGTAACATCGCAGGCACGGTTTATAGAGCATTTAAAATTAGGACCGCCACATACGGCACAGACACACTCCAAAAGCATTGATATTGCTCTTAAAAAATATGTTTCTGATTTTTCAGATGCACATTGCAGCTTACAGTTTTGAGCGGTCACTGTGTTGAAACATAGTTTGTGTGTTTCATCATAATCCCAGTCAGTTAGCATTTACGTCGCTTTGCGTATGCAATTTTACAGCGCACAAATGATTCGAATTGAAACAACGAAGGCGGTTCGAGATGCACAGAGGTCTGGCTCTTCCAGGCTCCGCCGCTGCTGGCTCACCATCAAAGTGAGCTGGGAAACAAGGCTAGCCAGCTGGGAAATGGCACATCAGCACAAACAGAGCCAATCAACATTAGCCCAGCTCACCCCGAGAACAATAATGTGAGGCCTGGGAAAGTATTTACCGCCGCTGTGCTGGGATCCACGGGGTGCCTGATCCTTACTTACCCTCCAACCTGTTTCAGACATTAGAGCACTGTGGCCTTCATTAGAGCGCAGGGCTGATTTCATCATCATCATCATCATCATCATCATCATCATCATCTTCAGCGATGCATCTCCAGAGGTGTGATGAACACCTGCTCATGCGGATGCCGTGATGTGTCGGGAATTAAATGCTATCATTTAGCTTTTTTAACATCTTCAATGCTTACACAATGAAATTGCATGTACTATTAAGTCAAGTTTCTTTTTCTAATGCTACAATACAGATTGTTCACAGTAATAAACAGGAAAATAACAGAATCAAAAATGTGACAAATTCAATTTTTTTCATCATAGACAATTGGCTCATTATTCAGCTGAAATCAGTGATTCAGTTTAATAACTGTGAAGAAGTGGCATCAGTTATGAAATAAAGTTAATTCGGTTTTATGTAAACAGTACAGCAAGTTTTGGGTTGCACTTTATTCCGATAGCCACTTCAGCCGTTCTACTAACTATAAGTACATTTGCAACTCTCATTAGAGGACTAGTTGACTGTTGTGCTACTTATAGTTAGTAGAGTTTCTGTTGAGGAGCATCAAAATAAAGAGTTAGCAGATATTACGCAGACAGTCTACTAAAACTATAATGACTGCTAGTTAGCAGAAAGTGTTACCAAGTTTTGTTCTCATCCCATAGTGTCAGTGCGGTCAAACCGATAACGCTGTATTACTGAATATTGATATTTTAATGAACTAGGTAAAAGATAATCCCTAGTTTCACAGACAAGGCTTAAATGCATGTTTGAGCTCTGATATCTGAAAGCAACTCGCGCTAGCATGTGTTAAAATATGTCAGCGCTATTGTTCTTTCTCAAGATGAACGCCAGTACTTCTTTTTTCTAAGGCACGTTTCTAAAAGCTACTTAAATGCCTTAATTGAACTAAGGCCTAATCCTGGCTTCTTCTAAGCCCTGTCTGCGAAAGCAGGCCAATGCAATATATTTGTGCTCTAGCGACAGGATTGTTGAATGAATGCAGGTTTTTGACGGTGGAAGCGGTGCAAATGTTGTGAGTTCTGCCCAGCATGTGGTGCGTGAGGGAGTTTCGCTCTCCATGGTGCTGAACATCACTTGCTTGTTTAGCTCAGGCTTATTTATGAACAGAAGGAAAGACCTTGCCTCAAACATTTGTGTGTGTGTGTTTTCTAATGTAGTAAAAACGAGGAGGAAGATTGGATGTGTATCCATTCTGCTCTGTCAGCAGGAGCACTAAAATTAACTCCTGTAGATAAAAGACCAGCCACATTATTTGCCAAGCAATAGAACGAGTTTTTCCAAATTTATGTTATATAACTAAGACCTACCGATCTCAGTTTTTGAGATCGGAACGACAAGAGCAATGCATTTCATTTCATAGTAGATTCAGATAATATATTTATGTTCCTCTCATTTAGTTTTACTGCCGTCTAATAGTTTGGAATGACTATTAGACTATTAAAATAATATTTTATAGACATGTTGCATATTTAATTTGAAATGATGTGACGATTGTATCTTTATATAGAAATACTATGGCTGTATTGTATATTTCACAAATTTTCACAAGTAACATATTCATATCCATGAAGATTGCTTTGATTGCATGGTGTGTATTGGTTTAACACAGGGAAATATTTAAATAAACTAAATGGAGTTTGCATTGAAAACCAAGGATGCAAAATTATTTCTCAGAAATGTTTAGGATGCATTTATTATATTTAAGGAAAAAAATAAAGCAGATGTACATGACATGAAATAACATTTTAAAAAAAAACACCATTGTACATAAAATAAAATAATTAGAGCTAAAAATAAAATATTTAAAAATAAATAAATAATTAGAGCATACAGAGCTAAAAGTCCACATAGAAAATCTGTGATATATTTTTCCCCCCTAGTGGTTTCCACACTGTGCATAAAAATAAATAAAAAATAATGTGTAATATTACAATCCAAAATTCAAGACTTTCCTGTGCTGTGCTGATTAAATTAAAATGTGCAACGATATGCATTGCAAGCATTCAAACCACTTTGATAAGCTGTAGATTTCTGACCAGTGAATGTTTTTCTCAATGTCAGGCAGCAGCAGAAAGCAGAGAGCATGACAGACACCTAGCCGTCAAGGACAGTCTTTCTTTCTCCATCTCTTTCACTATCTTTTTTCTGCTAGAAAGCGGACCTTATTTGGGTCTAAAACACTTTTAGAGAAATCTGTGCAATTCAATGCTTTTTATTGGAGGTGTCAAATGAATGTAGGATGAATGGTGGAAGAGCAATTAAATGTTCATGCTTTGTTTTTTGACTTATTTTTCATATTTGGCAGTCTTGCCTCGGCTAACGGAGTCTCTATGAAGAGTGTGCATGATTCTGATTGTACTCGGTGTCCAGTTAAGTGCTGTTTTCTGGTCCCTGCTGAAATGAGGCAGAAGGAGAGGTGTAATCTTTCTTTCTAATCTCATTCTGCGCTCGGTGTCTCAGAGGCAGAGGGATCTCTCGCCCACATCTCACGACTGCTAACCCACTGAAGATTTGATATCACACGACCGTACAGTGCTCTCACCTCTCACCCAAATCATGCTGAACTTCCTGCAGGATTCATATTACTATCCCAAATCCCACACAAAGTTATAAATGCATCGTTTCAGATTTGAAAGCTTCAAATGTAATTCATTTAAAGAGACAGTACACCCTAAAAGAAATCTATCTTTCAATCAATCAATCCAATCAATTCTATCCATCTGTCCCTCCGTCCATCTATCTATCTATCCTATCCATCCATCCATCCATCCATCCATCCGTCCATCTATCTATCTATCTATAAATCTATCTATCTATCTATCTATCTATCTATCTATCTATCTATCTATCTATCTATCTATCAATCATCCGTCTGTACGTCCGATGAGCTTCAAACTTCCTGTGTGCTTCATGTTACTATCCTAAATATCGCAATCAATGATATACAAATTATTATTTCTGAATGTAAAGCATCTAAAGAGATAATACACCCCAAAATTAAAATGCTGTCATTATTGTATTGTATCTGTATGTTGTTTCAGACCTTTGTGCTGCTGTTAATTTCTCGAATAATGAATTAAATAGAAAAGCATAATCAAGTTTTTACATAATCAGATTACTTTTTTAAAGTTACAAGTAACACATTATTTTTACATTTAAAACAGAATATTTATTTTTCAAATCAGTAATGTTTTCAGATATATTTAGTCTAAATTGTGTCACTTTTATTATGAAAAGACCTTTACATTCGCCAAAAATAGAACTTTGTTGTTGTTGTTGTTATTTAAAAAAAAGCAAAAAGCAAGCTGAGGCCTGGTGAGAAAAAGTAACGTATTACTTTCCATAAAAAACACAATTCGTTTTTTTTTGTAAAAAAGAAGAAAAGAAAATTAACACATTATTTTTATATTTAAAACAGAATATTTACTTTTTTTCCGAATACGTAATGCAAGTTTTCCAATATATTTACCTAGGCTTAAATTTCCTTTTCCTTCAGCCTGAGTCTAAATTGTGTCATTTTTATTATGAAAGGGCCTTTACATTCGCCAAAAGTACTTTGTTGTTGTTGTTATTTAAAAAAAAAAAGCAAAAAGCAAGCTCAGCCCTGGTGAGAAAAATTAACATATTACTTTTCATAAAAAACATAATTTGTTTTTTTTTTTAGAGAGTGACGCAATATTGTAACACTAATTTGTTCACTTTATTTGCTTCACTCAGGCATCACGTGACTATCCCTGATCCCAGTCAGAGCTATGCATGATTTCTATGTAAGGCATCAAAAACACTCTTTTAATATCTGTCATATCTATTCGCACTGGCATTCTGCAAGAAAGCAATATGGTAAAAGTGGCGATGGGTGTTTTATCAAACACGGCCCCGCGAGAAACCTTCTCCGAGACAGGAGCGATCTGTTTAAATCTAGCAAGTGTAATCAGACAGCCTCATCTGTGACTAAATGTCTAATGTAGAACAATGGGACCCAAAATATGTGCCGCCCGCTCGGTTTCTCATTATTGATCCACATCGCGATGAGGAGATGAGATTTGTGCTACCTTTGGTTCACATAGCAACCAGTGGAAAGATGGAAGAAATTTCTTCAGTGGACTCGGGAGAAAATAGTGTTCTGTCCTTTTTTGGACTGATATGACTCTGTAATTTAAGCCAGCGCTTCGATGGGTTCTTCAGGGAGTTTGGAACGGCACGCTGAGAAACATCTGTTTACAGATGAGGTTCTGCATGAGGCTTTGTTGGAGAACAGCGCCCGGCCTCAATTGGGAACTGTAACCATATATATATTCCAGTTTTAATCACAACAAGTCATATAAACGCACCCTGGAGTTCTACTGAGATTCGTTATTTATTGATACGTAAGTCTGCGTATTACAGCACCTCAGGTTGAAGACGTGTAACAGGGAGGACGCCTGTAATTTCTTCACGTTGTGTTTTACTACGGCCACGCAGGCGGCGAACGCTCACTGATCTGTCCTGGGGTTTGATTTATGTCCCAGTGATGATCATGCCTGCAGGAGATCCATATTTCATTAATCAAATGTGTTCCACTCACATTCCTCACCACAGGCATGGGTTGCAGCGTCGGTCGTTGTAAATCCCGGCACACTCGTTTTGTCAGGGTCCAAAATTAACACTCTACAAGTGCCAATGCTAATAAAATCTGGCTTTGGTGAGGAAATAACATTTTCGGTCTATTGCACTATATTGCATGGTTTACATTTCATAAGCAGCGTGTGAAGTAACTATTTTTTGTTGAATGTCTAGCAGACATTTTTATTTTTACTCAGTATGTAAAACTGAACAAATGTGCAAGTAATTATTTTTTTAATTATTATTTGATAATAAATCATTAAAATCATACTCTTTTAAAGAAAGAAAGACCGTTTTCTGAGCTTTTACGCAGATCAAATTTAATGTTGATGTATTCATGAACGACTGTCTGAGTGAATTGAATCGCTCATTCAACGGTGAGCCATGATGGTATTTGCTTCTGATGAAGCTGTCAGCTTGCATTATTTCAACTTAGTTTTAAAATAATCGTTTAACTGCTGAATTCGTGGTGAAAAAACACTGAACATGAAAAAAACTACATTACCCATGATGCCGTGCAGAGGATTCCACAAATCAGAGTTGAAAAAAATCAACGTCTCGTTAGCCCCGCCCACTCCCATAATGCACTGCAAATGACATAATCGAATCTGTCTCCCTACTCTCTCAAAATATATATGCATATTTAGCAGTAAACTTAAAATATGTAGAGTAGTTTTAACTTTCTCCATAGTTTTTAATTTGATTATGCTGTTCAAAATGCTTCATGGGATTGTAGTTCTTTCTTTTTTTTTTGTCGGTTTTGTAAATACTTCAACTCCAAGTTTGCAATGTTGTAAATCACCTCGCCTCGTAGTTGGTTGGCTTGGTTCATGACTTAAAATGCTTTAAGGAAGACATTTTTAAAAATCCCTATGGAAAGAAATGCAGGCGAAAAAATGCAGCCGAAAAGTGTGGCGGGAAAAAGTTGTTTGGAAATGTTTTAATTGGCTTTGCAAAAACAGACAAATTAACTTGAGATATTATGGCCCGAAATATACGTTGCTCAATATTATCGTCTTGTTTGTTGTAAGTGTTTCCTGAATGATCCGTTTCTTCATTTATACTGGATGTTTACAAACATTCGGTGTGTTTATTTATTGATTTGAATACAACATCCAAAAAATATTTTCGATTTATTGATCAAAATGAAGGTGTTTGCGCAAGACACAGCACTAAAGATCAGGACCAACAGCCAGAAGCATTTCTTCCTGAAGCATTATCATAATCAATGAGTGCTTTAATACAGAATCAACCAACGGTGGAAAAATACCCATATTTGTCTGAAGTCGTGTGTTAATTTAGCACCCATGATCATAAAGAAAGTTAGTTTACCTCTCGCCGATGTATGAGATTCAGATGAAGGTTATTGCATTGCATTCAAGAAACACATTGCCTGGGAATCAAACCCATGACCCTGATGTTGCAAGCGCCACTCTCTACTGTTTGAGACACAGTAAAGCTTTTAAGTTTGTGTTTGATTTTAAATAAATTATGGAACATTATATTAAAAGAATCTTTGTGACAGAATGTGCATAAGATCAGAAAATAAAAATCGTTTTGCTCTAATAATAAGAAAATATGTCTTGAAATTTCTGATTTCAGGATGAACTGAGACAAAATATACCGTCACTTTAAAAACATCCTTCATTCATTTAAAGAATCACCAGAATTGGACATTATTTCCAGAAAATTCAACTTATATTTTCTCAAAACAAGCAAAATACCGTATTTTTCGCCATATAAGACGCTCCGGAACATAAAACGCACCCAATTTTAAAGGAGGAAAATCTAGAAAAAAAAGATTCTGAACCAAATACAGTAGTAAAATATTTTATATCAACTGTATAAAGTTAACAGCAGTTTAAGAACAATTTTATGCCAACGATGTAACATACTAAGAACTATCTTTACGCTCATTAACAGTCAGTAAAGTCAGTAAACAGTGAAAGTAACAAAAATAAGGCTGTAATGTTTTTATTTGAATCCCAATAATTCCTCTTCTTCGCTGCTATCAGAAATGAGGAAGGACAGATCCACGCAGTCATTGTCATCACTTAAGTAAGTCATCAAATAAGACGTTGTCTTCTGTTCCATCCAAGGCATTACTAAAAGTTGTGTTTACTTCATTGTGTTTAAACCTTGTGTATGGTGTGTCTAATAGTTTGTTGCTTGTGTCTTATGGTTGCTAAGTGTATTATTATTTACCGTTCCTTTTCTCTTTGCTTATTCACTTTGTGTGTAAACCGGGAAGTGGGGAATAGATGACTGTGGCGAGGGGGGCGTGGTTCAGCGAGGTCTGCAGCGGGAGAGAGAGTCGGGAGACGAGCCACAGGTGTTTGTCTCACTGGCGGGAAGAGACCGGATATAAACAGACGCGAGTCACCACGGAAGCAGAGAACGCGAGACTCACAAGTGCAACTGAGAGAAGTGAAACGAAACCAAGAGAAAGAGGCGTGACTCACAGAGAGTGAAGCGTGAGCGCCTCTTTTATTTTCTCAGACTTGAACAAAAACAAAACAACGTTTCACTGTCTGTGAGTCACACCTCTTTCTCTCGGTTTCGTTTTTCTCTCAGTTTTCACTCTTAGTTTCGTTTCACTTCTCTCAGTTGCACTCGTGAGCCTCGCGTTCTCTGCTTCCGTGGTGACTCGCGTCTCGCCCGGGTCTCTCTCCCCTTCTCTCACTTCCCGGCTCAATGAGACACAGGTGTTTGTCAATTTGCACTTGTGCAAATTGACAAACACCTGTGGCTCGTCTCCCGACTCTCTCTCCCGCTGCAGACACTTGCTGAACCACGCCCCCCTCGCCACAGTCAAAAGTCCACCATTGCCCCCCACTCGTCATCACCACGCTCCGTGGATTCTTTATATTTGTCGAATAGGACGCACCAACTATTCCCCCCCCAGTTTTGGGGAAGAAAAAGTGCGTCTTATGCGGCGAAAAAAACAAAACATAATGCTTCATAAGAGAAGTGGAAGATAAAGCATAAATACTAGATTTAGTGTATCACCACCCTTATAATCGTCACCACCTGTCCCTCCACTAGCGACGGCCTGATCGATACATTTCTGATTGTGTTTTTTTTTGGGCACGCTCATTTGCATGGCACATGCCCCATGTTGCCCTTTATCCGTGATGGTTTTTTCTTTTGTGTTGGTTGAGGTGGAGTGCCGAGCGAGGGAGAGAGGCGTGGGCGGCCCGTGTGAAGGCAGCGGCCCCGGGGCAGGCAATGCAATGCAAAGCAAACAAGCTTAACAAGTGAAAGTGCAGCTGAGGCCCGGCACCGCACCTCCCTCCCGCTCCCGCTCTACCCGGCAGAGATTTATGTGCTGTGACACCACATCATATTACTGACCTGGATTCCCACTCCTGCTTGTTTGCCCAGCTGTTGGGACTGTTTTAACACCTTTGCTTTCATTAGCAGCCGCTGTGAGCGCACACATGCATCATTCCTGCTCCGCTGTTGATCCCTGTCCTTATTTCCCAGCTTTTCTTAGGACACTGTGTCTTGGCCGTAACCTCAATCAAGCACTTTAAACAGGAAATGCCTTCTGATTTGCTGAGAGGTGGTGTAAGAGACATAATTCAAGGGATAGTCTCTCTAACAGTAGAGAGCAGCGCTTGCAACATCAAGGTCATGGGTTCGATTCCCAGGGAAAGCAAGAACTGATTAGAATGTGTTTCTTGAATGCAATGCAAGTCGCTTTGAATAAAAGCATCTGATAAATGTAAATGCATAGCCCCCCCCCCCCCCCCCAAAAAAAAAAAAAGTAAGACCCGTTTTCCTTAACACAAAATAAGATATTTAGAAAAATGTGCACAGTAAAAATTTTCTTGTTTTTCAAAATCTGGGTGAACTATCCTTTTATGTTCAAATACTATTATAATTCCTATTCATATTTTTTATTTTTTAAGTTTACATTTTAGTTTTAGGTAATATGTATTTGCAGTCTTGTTAGTTTGTTTTTAAACAAGTCTATTTAAGTTGCAGTTATTGTTTTAAAGTACATTTAGTTAAGCTAAAAGAAAATTAGAAATGTAGAAAACTTTATTTCAGTTCATATTGTTTAATCTCAATGATATAATAGTTGCAATTTTCACAAAGTGAATCAAACAATACTTTTTTTAAAAGTTGTCTTTTTTTCTTACTTCATAGAAGTCGTACCAAAATGTACGAAAAGTAGATTTGTAGACATTTGAAATCAGTGATTCAATGTTTTCTCACACAAAAACAACAGAGTCTCTAGGATGAATAAAAGAAATCAAACTTCTTTCTTCATAACTTGTTCTGACTAAAAGCCTTTTCACCAGCAACTGTTGCAACGATGTACGAAAGACGAATCATTGTTCGAATCGTGCCTTCCTGTCCTGTTATGTTTTGCTAAATGCACTGACACACAAGATCGAGCTTGAAGTCTTTGTGTTTATTTACTTACAAAGTGTTACGGGCCTAATCCTTTCTCTCTCTCTATCAGTTTCTGTCTTTTGTCATTATGGCTGGCCTCCGCATGTGCGAAACCGAGATCAGGACGGATCAACGCTTTTAAACTAAGCGTAGAAATGAAAACGGGGAGATGCGATGCCAGCAGGTTTATTATCCCACAGGAAAGCAGGGGAGGAAAGTGAGAGCGAGTTCATATTTTTATTAGCATGTGCGATTTGCTGCTGTTCAGTGTGGGTGTTGTTTGCATCTCTATAAAACCCACAGTGATCTGTGTGTGTGTGTGTGTGTGTGTGCATGAGGTTTATTACTCCAGCACACATGCATTTAACCGCGTTTACCTGCAGTTGCTCTTGTTTGCACTCAAATAATCCATAATCTAATTCTCCTGTTGGCGAGAGCCTTGTGTTCTCGTGTGTGTGTGTGTGTGTGAGACGGCGATTATCCTCAGCCGAAGACACAATCTTTCTGAATAACGGACAAGCTCTAATTTCCTGTTGCTGACACACCCAGCATCTGTCACGCTTCTGCAGACAAAAACTGCCACACAATTACACGATGACAAACCCGTTGTGACACCAGACGGACGGCCTTGCTGAGTTCTGTGTCTGACCCGAGGGAGGAAGTGTCGTGGCTCGCTGTTTGATGCTCTTTTACCCATAAATCCACAGAAGGATGCTGGATGCTCTCTTGATCTTTTTGCTTTGCTGTTGTGTCATTTTGTCTTTTAATGCTCATTAGATACAGTCTCTGAGGGCTTAACCCTCTGCTTCGTTGAGTGTCGCTAAAAAATGACCAGTGTAATGACTGTACTGTGTTTCAGTTCTGTGATATTTTGTATTATATGGGGATTTTATGCTACTAAGATATATTCATGCAGTCAAGTTATGTAATCCGTTTATTCACTATTCGAGCATGGACTTGACAATTAGATTTCCAACTTAATATAAATCTTGAATGCATTGGAGCGCAGACTTCAGTTTGGTTTTTTTGTAAAGACAGAACTTGGAAGATAATTGCTGAAGTAGAAGATGTTTAAAAAAGAGAACTTGAACAAGCTTTAAAAATGTTGTGAAAAATGCATAAAAGTACTATTTTAATTTTTTATGTGAAATGTATATATTTCCCTGAGCTCTGAGAAAGTCAAAGCCATAAATCTAAACAAGATATATTCAAAATTGAGGTCGATATCGTTAAATTTAAGCTGTGGGGGGAAAAAAACTTTAACCAAATGTTGCACCAAAGACGTTAAAAACAATGGATAATATTTTTTGGATAATATGCAAAATCTGAAGTGTTATATCAAAATTTCACTATTATTAAAAAAATATTTCAAGATTATCCCAACATCATATCACAAGGATCAAGATTAGTGTAGTTTTGCTTTTTCAAATTTATCAATTGATTTTAAGTATAATTTTCAGTTAGTACGGAGTATTTGTTTCTCGTTTTACTTTGGATTGAAGTTTTATTTGGACAAATTAAACAGAAATATTAATGTTTTCAATTAAAGAATAAAGCTGAGGGATAAAGATGATATTGCGTTGTGTTAATAATGATTAAATAAGTGAATTTATTCAGCTGAAAGTCTTTCGTTGGCTGCAGGAGGCGCAGAAGAGTCTTGTATTGCATAATACATTTAAATGTATTCAAATGAGTTAAGCAGAAATCACAACTATGAGAAGCTCAATGCATCTGTTGATTCTCCAGCAGACGCCGATAATAACTTTATTCACTGAGTCAGAGCCATCAGAGCCCAGGAAAAACTGTGTGTGTGTGTGTGTCGTCAACTTTCACAGTATGAAATACTCTTTATACATGAAAATATATAGCAGTGTATTGGGGGTTTTCCCTTCTAGAAAAAATGAACTTGCATAGAACTAAAAGTAAAATATTTTATTTTGCTTGTTTTGAGAAAATATAACTTGAATTGTCTTTAAAAAAAAAGGTCAAATTCTGGTGATTCTTTAAATGAATGAAGGATGTTTTTAAAGTGACAGTATATTTTGTCTCAGTTCTTCTTGAAATCAGAAATTTCAAGACATTTTCTTATTTTAAGAGCAAAATGATTCTTATTTTTTAGAAATTCTGTCACAAGATTTTATAATAACATGTTCCAATGAACTGTACATTTATTTAAAACCATTTTCTTGATTTGTCTATTTCTGCATTGGTTTCATCATTTGTGCTGCTTGAATCTAGTTATAACATCTAAATATAATATCTCTGCTTTTTTCTTGTTTTAAGAACTTTTTAAAGAAGTTTTCTGTCTTGATTTAAGATATTCTTATAAAGTAGAATTTTCTCTCCAAATTGGCAAATCATTGTGCTTAATTTGACATTTTTTATCTTCGTTTACATTTTCATTTCTTATTTCTGCGTGTAGATTATTTGCAGTGCACTATATGTTTGCTCTCCACAACTGCCTTTATGTTGGCATCAAAAAAGTTGATAAATTCCTGATTTAGACTATTCTGCCATGTGCAAATCACTCGTTGACTTTGAAAAAGAGCATTTTGTTAGATTATGTATTGTTATTTTTACTTTTGCATTTATTATTATCATTTAAAAAAATTATTATTAGTACTTTTTTGTTTTGTTTTAGCATGCAAAGTTGCAAACACAACCTTAATATGGATAATTACAGTTTTCAGCTTTCCTCTGTCTCTAACAGTAGAGAGCCGTGCTTGCAACATCAAGGTCATGGGTTCGATTCCCAGAGAAAGCAAGAACTGATTAGAATGTCAATGTGTTTCTTGAATGCAATGCAAGTCGCTTTGAATAAAAGCGTCTGATAAATGCATGAATGTAAGTGAATTTGATGCAGCTAATGCCACTCCACAGGTTGAATTTTGGCTTGAGTTCGTCAGGATGTCACGGTAGCGTCAGGCGTCCTCTCATGACACAGCGAAAGGGCCTTTGCTCAGGCTTCACTGGAACAGCAGATTTCTTTAGATCTGCTTGAGTGGAACTGTTGCTTTGGGCACTATGTCTTCATATTCTCTCTTCCAGTGTGTCTCTCACACATTCTCACCCATGTAAGCTTTTAAGTAATAACAAAAAAAATCTGGAATGCTAACACATCCAAATCATCCACGAGAGTCTCAAATCCCAGATTTGTCCTTGTTTGTCAACCAGGAGGATCCGAACAGATTTTCACTCGAACATACAAAGATAGAACAAAACACAGTCAGCAAAGCCATTTCCGGCACACACACACACACACACACACGTGCAAAAAAAAGAAGAAATGCATGGTTTTGGGAGTTCATTGCAACTTTCTTCAAAGTGTCACTGTCAACTAATCTTGATGATGGATCTGGAGTAGAAAGCATTTTGCCACATTACGGGACCCGCGATGCAGCGTTATGTCTGGAGGCAGCGTCGTTTCCTCCAGTTTCATCATGCCTTCCCTCATGAGCAGAGCATGGATCTCTACGGTCCACTAAATCCCCCCCGTTTTATGGCTGAACATGGCAGAGCTGACAGCCAGGCACTTCCACTTTCATTACAATTCTAACAAAAAAATCACTTCCAATTAATCCTTCTGGTTAATTAACTGGTAAAGCATATTTCAGAGACCCAGGAGGGACGTTTGCGAACGCTGCGAAAGAACCGGCCCTTTGATTGTCGAGTAATACAGTACGTTAACTGCAGATGATCCTCTTTCTCATTACTCTCTCTGTTAGTGTTGTTTTAATTGTTAATTAGAAACTCTGTTCTGCTCACACTGAATATGAATGTAAGTAGGATGGCTTAAATCACCAAAGCGTCTTCGTTCGCCACATAAAAATGTTTTTCTCAGTATTTCTGTCTTGTTTTCCACATCTAAACATTCTTAAGTCAAGATATATTCACTTGAGAAGATATTATAAAGTCCTATTATCAAAAAAAAAACTAATTTAAAGGACAAACAGGAGAATTTTTCTGACCCCATCGGCAGATTATTGTGTCATCACATAACTTTGATACAGTTTGGCTTCTTATCGATAATTTTTCTTCTCAAGTAAATGCATCAATTAAAGAATGTTTAGGTGTTTGTACTGGAAAACAATACAATTGCCATGTTTGTCATTTGAGATTTGAGTGTTCATGGGTACAAATGACGTTTGGAAGGAAAGCGCTGGGCTTCAAGCATGTTGGGTCATCGATCGGCACATCCTGAAAGGGTCCGGCTTGCCCTTTCTAAGGCTTATCAGAGGCAATCTGCCAGGCTGTTATATCACTTTTTTGAGAAGAAAGCTCTTAAGACCTCGCTAAAGCTTTGGGACGGAGGATAATTATTCATGAAGGAGCTCATGCAGCCGATTGAGTCGAAGTCCCAAAATGCCCAGGCTAATTTCCACTCCATCTGACTGGCTGGACGCAGTGGAAACCACTAGAGCTGCCGGAAGGATCTATACGTTGGCAGAGCAACCCAACCGCTGTCAGACATGACAGTCACGAGACGCAGGAGACTCACTGGAGAAGCAATGGGAGAAGAGGGAGTTGCTCAATCAAATAAAGCAGTTCCCCTTTGCCCTCCCCTGTTTGTCTTCAATCTGAAGCGCCGAAGTGAGACTTTATGTCCAGCTAAATATTTCTCTACTTTCCGTTTTGCTTGTAGACTCTGTTTACAGGGAGGACAGGGAAGGAGGAGACTTTGATGCATCTTTAATTGGCATCGTGACTTGATAAAACACCTCAAAAGAAAGGAGAATCCGTTCATCTAAACACCTGTCTTTGATCAGCACTCTTGTGGAAGAGACACCGGAAAGCACTGATTTTAATATGCACAGCCTCGTGAGAGATGCTTACATTTACTAAAGTTTTTCGGCTTTTCACAGACTGTTTCTGCAGTTATCAACATTGCAAGCTTATTTTTTATCATATTACCTACTTTTGTACAAAAAAGTGAACTGCAGGGGTGTTTCCAATGCAGCGGCTGAGGGAGTGACGGCTAATTTCACGTTCTCTGTAATCAATCTCTTTTGCCCACTTCTGGAGAGCTGTGGAAATGCTATCAATGTTAACTTTGTTTATGGGTAAACTTCTATAGCAGTGAATGGGAGGAAACAGTTAATTGAATCCACTTCTGTGAACCCTGGAAATGTGAAAAGGGTCCATATTACCTGTAACTTTTATTCGATGTTTTCAGCAAATGCAGAGTGAAAAGAGGTGCTTAGCTTTCAGAAAATATAAACTGCCAATTTCAGGAGGTCAAACTAAGTGTTAAATGAATTGTTTCATTTTTTCATTTCAAATGAGTTTTGGAAACTCTTATTGGAATCCGTGGTTCCATGAATACACTTTAACCTTCATAGAACTGTTCCATAAAAAGTTCTTTAGGCTTTTTTAAAATGTTCTTTATACACACAAAGACACACACACATATATATATATTTAAATGTATAAACTGCGACATACACTTTTTATGCTCAGTATAGCTACATTTATTTAATGAAAACCAAAAACAGTAATATTGTGAATTTAATTACAACTTTAAATTACTAGTAAAATGAAATTTATTCATGTGATCAAAGCTGAATTTATTAGATGATAAATACAGTAAAACAGTGTAATATTATATCAATGTAAAACAGCTGTTTTCTATGTGAATATATAGTAAAGTGTCATTTATTCCTGTGATTAAAGCTGAATTTATTAGATGATAAATACAGTAAAACAGTGTAATATTATATCAATGTAAAACAGCTGTTTTCTATGTGAATATACAGTAAAGTATAATTTATTCCTGTGATTAAAGCTGAATTTTCACCATCACATGATCCTTCACAAATCATAAAAAATATGGATGTGCTGCTTATTATTTTTACTGAATTTTTTCAGAATTCACTGATAAATAGAAATACCAAAGAACATAGTTTATTTGAAATATATTTTTTAAAAACATTTGTCAAATTAATTGATCCTTGCTGAATAAAATAATTTCTTTAAACAAATCACTGTCCACAAACTTTTGAATGGTGTTGTTTGTACAGTATGTGCGTATGAAACAAGCTCTTCCGCCTCAGTGCTAGACTGTATCTGCTTTGTAAAGTGTGGCTCTCGGTACACAAAGAACAAAAAGGAGCAAGCTCTGCACAAACAGCTCGAAAACCTTGCAGCAAACAATTCATGGCTGAACAAACAGAAAATGCACACTTTACAAAATTAAAAAAAAACAAGCAGCCAGACCAAAAACAAAGCAGAAATTAGGGTGAGGCGGGCAAAAAAAACCCGGACCGCGACAGCAGGGACAGAGATGCAATCTGAGCTTCTCCTCCCACATATGACACACATAAACGATGCTTCCGGCACAATCGGAGCTCATCCAACTTCCATTCTGCATCAATGCTGGGACACAGCAAGGAGATGAAAATGAAAGACTCTGGCAATCTCCATGCATTTCAACGAGTAAAGCAGAGGATGTGCGATAGCATCTGTGTTCGGGGGAACAGGTTTAGCGGGGCACTTTATGTGTTTGCTTATCTTTTGATATCTGAATCAGTTCTGAACCCGATAGAGCTGTTGAAGTCGTTCAGATGTAAATGAGACATCTGTAAAGATGTAAAGCGTGTTGGAGAAACATTACAAGAATCAGAACAGGGGAAGCATTTGGAAGTAAAGTAGTTTCATTTCCCGCCTTGTCGATTTCAATAATCTATTCAAAGCCAAGTCAATGTGAGTGAAAGTTGCTTGTGTAATCGCTGGTCTTTATGCCACACACACACACACTGAATCTCCAAGTCAGCCGTCTAACACACTTTTGTTCACGTTGAAACTTTTGCAAGCGCTTAAAGGAGGATTTTATATAATTGTGCAATGGAAATTAATTATTAAGCCAGTACATGACAAAATTAGTTTGCTTTCGCCTTACCTCGAGTCGCTAAAGAAAGCCTACGGGAATGATTTTTGTTCAGAGCTGTCAGATCGGATTTGGCAGGAAATTTATTTCAGGCTTCTGCATCAGATTCATAAAAAAAAACATTCTTCCGCTTGTATCTTGCAATTAGTGTTATTTTAATATCATTTGCTGTGATTTAATATTTTCAATCAGATTTTATTTAGTTTAATCTGTTTTGATTTTCATTTTAAAGGTGTGTGTTTTCATCATTTTTATTAGCTTTTGTTTTTAATGTTTTTGTTCATCATATCAGTTTTTTTATAGTGCATTTTATTTTACTTTTTTTCCCTTCAGTTTAACTGTAATAACCCTGTTTGCAGTTAGATTTTGTACTGATTATTTTGTACTGTACCTTACAAAATACACTTTGCAATATGATGACAGAGAAATAAGAAACATCTTTTAATGGGTAAAACTCTGATTGAAGTTTGATTCTCAGACATTTCAGTATCATCTGGCCTGAAGATCATTATGCATTATTGTGTGAATGTGATCATGCGTGTCTAGATCCCCCTAAAAATTATAATAAATAATTACCACAACGCTATTGCTTAGTGAAACAGTTTGAGGATTGAGAGTTTGAGTGTTGAGATTGGCAGCTACTTCACAAGCTTTAATTGAACAAATAGGTCTTTATTTCAGGCCTTCAGTTCCTCACAAACGGCTCAAATACACAAAATTCAACAGCCCATCAACTCTATCCAAACATTGCAATCCAGTCTCTCTCTCTCTCTCTCTCTCTCTCTCTCTCTCTCTCTCTCTCTCTTGTTTTGTTGATTTATAATGCTTAATGCTTCTGTTTTCTTGCTTTATTCTTTTGTGTCCTTTTGAAGATCACTGACACAAACGTACACGGCTCTGTTGAAATCATTATGACACGAAACAGAATGTCACGCTTGGGAGATATCGAGTCACGCCGATTTAACCGGCCTTAGGTTGTTTTCTGATCTGGCTTGCTGGGAGATAAGTCTGATTTTTGTGACACTACACAACCATAACAGCACCGTAACAATTTGTGTTTACGTATGCACTGCAAAAAATCTACATACAAGAGTAAGAAGACAAAACATCAATGAAGATAAACAATCTAAAAATTATGCAAAATGAAAGAAAGTTCTGCTTGATAAGAACATCTTAAAACATCTTTAAAAAGTTCTTAAAACAAGAAAAAAGCTGAAGAAATTCAGATATTATAACTAGATTCAAGCAGCGCAAATGATGAAACCAATGCAAAATTGTTTAGAAGTTTTTCACAACCAGCTGCAAGTGAGTGTTTTGACATTTATGGATACTCCTCCATCGTAACCCTGATTTACACTGAAAGGAGGGACAATTCATGGACAGTTATTCCACAAGTGCGATTAATTAAGCTTAATGTATGGAAGCTGGAATATTCCACCAAAAATGTCTGGTTATTTCCAGCTGATTTAAATGGAAGGTGCATTAAACACACAGATGCCTGTCACACACAGTGCTTTACTTCCACTCAATTTCACAAGTGCTTTTTTCCTTCTGACACTGTTAATTTGATGCCACCGGCTCAGTAGACGTCCCTGTGTAATGAAAGCAGTTAATGCTTAATTTCATGAAAAATAATGACTGCTCATATGCACTACTTATTCAGTGCAATCGCAGTGCATATATATATATATATATATATATATATTGCATCGACTACATTGCATTAGTCGGCCTAGCAGAACAAAACACAGCCAAAAGAAGCATTAAGCAACCCTGAAATAAACAAAGAATCCAATGAAAACTGTGACACCAACCAGCAAAATTCTGACATCCCTGTTGGGTCTAAAATGAGTAATCGGTCTCAAACTCAAAAGCAACGGAATGGAAATGAGATGGATGTTTTGAGTTTAACAACTCGATCTCTTTTTAAAATCCCTTGACTTTCAAATATCGAACACAACACTCTGCTAAATACAAATATAGCATAAAAGCAAGCATTATTCCTCGCCTTAATTTTCCTTTCTCTTAACCCAATGACACCGCCTGCTAGAATCATTTAAGTGTTTACAACATTATTCATTATGCTAGCTTAAGTTTGCCGTCACACAATAGAGTAATTGCAGGAGAACACAATAAAACATGCTCTCTCTTTAAGACGACATGATAAATGGCATCAATACAACTGTTATAATAATTATACGAGAGACGCTAATCATTGATGTGTGCCCTTTCTGTAATCTTCTGATTAAAGAGAAATGCAACCAACAAAGAAACAGCCAGAATGAAACGACAATCCTGTTTGTTTTTCTGAGATGATGGTCTGATAATGAGCTCTTCTTGTGCTAAAATATGCATGGAATTAGCCGGCGAAGGCTTAACAACTAAACAAAAAGGCCTGTGCTTCTAAATCCAGTCTATCATGAGAAGCATTCATGGGGAACTGAAGAATCAAGCGCGCTGCTCTTCAATTGGGGTTCACTAGTGCTCCATTTACCATTTCAATTGATTGCAGCGAACAAATAGTGATGTTCTTTTCTAAAAGGGCCCGTCACTAGATTTTGGGCTTTTGGTGTCCGATAGAGCTGCACGATTAATTATGAAAAGAATGCGATCTTGATTCAAACACCCACTTGACCTCGTTTCTATATGACAATGATTTGCCTGTGTATCAATTACAGTTTTCCTGTGTCTAAATCAGTAGAGAGTGGCGCTTGCAACATCAAGGTCATGGGTTCGATTCCCAGGGAAAGCAAGAACTGATTAGAATGTCAATGTGTTTCTTGAATGCAATGCAAGTCGCTTTGGATAAAAGCCTGTGATAAATGCATGAATGTAGATATATAAATTGCATCGTCACACCAGTGACTGTTTAAAATGTATTTTCATTCAATCATTCAAGACATTTTTTAAGCCAATCAAAAATGCTGAGTCTTTATATGAGACATTAAATCTTAAGAGACATTAAATCATTAATTTAACCTGTTTAATTTTAATAATTTATTTAGATTAATTAAGCATTTTAAATAGACTGCAGCAATTAAAGTCCCACTGAAGTGCCGTGAAAGACTGGAAAATTTCCACTGAAACAGGATGTGAGGGCGGGGCTTATCAAGTGGCTCCTCCCCCTTTTAAAACAGCCAATAGCGTTTAGTTTGTGTAACAGTTCAGAGCCGTTGATCTCCATAAAGCTGCGGTTTCCTCCTAATCTCTAACCATTTCTCCTCTAATCTCCACCATCTCTCTCTCTGAAACACATGATTGTGTGCAGAACTCAAACGGGTGGATGTGTTTCTCCATCATATGATCCGCTCTGGTCTGTCGTGTCTCTGGATCTGCGGCGCTTCACTGACACTAACGTCAATCCAGACTTCATTCCCCAATTAAAGATATTCCCACTGTCTGAATCCTCCCTGTCCCCGATATAGTGACTATGAGCCGTTCATGTAGAAAACAGTGAATGTGTGAACGAGTGACCGATTTCAGACGCATTCATAATGTAGGGGGCGGGGCTTCAGATTCCAGAGAGCATTTGATTGGACAAAAAAAGTGCAGAGTGATGTCATCAAAATCATCGATCATTAACGGCAGAGGTTTTGAAGGCTTATATCTTTTAAATGTGAATTTTGTCACTTTTTGTGAGCACGAGCTTATAAATCACAGTAACAATAAAATTCATACAATCCATCCATCCATCCATTCATCCATCCATTCATCCATCTATCTGTCTGTCTGTCTCTCTCTATATATATTTATATATATATGGGGAAATCTGTGGAATTCTACTAAGTGTATTATAATATGGTAAGACATGTTAAACTGAGCCAAATACTACTGTAGCTGAATGATATATTCAATGCACACTCAAAGGGTGTGGATTTGCAGAACATTATGAATGATGGGGAATCGTTTTTGCTAGAAATCTGCCTCTTTTAATACCGTTCATGTCTTTTTTGTACATTGTTTTTGTAATATGGGTAGTTTTCTTTTATGTCTATAGTTTTGTGGTTGTTTAAAGAGACGGGCATTTAAGTTGTGTTAAGCATCAATATGTTGATATATTCAAGCTGTTGGTGTACACAAAATATGCAAAGTCATATTATATAATGATTACCAGTTGCTGCATGCTGTGATGAATGTAATTTAAGGAAGGTTTAATGTTTGATCGATAGCAACACATTTGATCGAAGCACCCTGCTGTGCGCCATAAAACGAAAATAAATGAGGCAAGGAACCTGTTGTACACATGAATAATACAAAAGAAAAATGAAAAGTGTCCTCACTTTCAATGGCAAAATGTCTGAAAATGGCAGAAAATTGAGCTAGTTTTTACCGTGAGGCAAATGAGGTTCAGTTCCCCATCTCTCTCTCCCCCTCTCTCTCTCTCTCTCTATCTCTCGCTCTCTCCCTCTGTCTCTCTATCTCTCTGTCTCTCTATCTCTCTCTCTCTATCTCTCTCTCCCTCTCTCGCTCTCTATCTCTCTCTCTCTCTCTCTATCTCTCTGTCTCTCTCTTCTCTCTGTCTCTGTCACTCTCTGTCTCTCTTTCCCTCTCCCTCTGTCTCTCTGTCTCTGTCTCTCTCTCTCTTTCCCTCTCCCTCTCCCTCTCCCTCTCTCCCTCTGTCTCTGTCTCTCTCTCTCTCTCTCTCTCTCTCTCTCTCACCTGGATTCCCATAAGTGTTTACATCTTTCTGCCTTGCTCTCTTTTCCTTTATACTTCGGTCTTTAGTGAACAAGGCTAATGGGCACAGCCCTGGTTACCATAGTAACCAGCGGATCTGTGAGTGTTTGTGTGTTCTTACGACACAGACATTTTGCACTTGATACGCGATTGGATAGTGAAAGATAACAGCAAGTGATGAAGTTAGATAAAGAAGCTGGTTCAAAGTTTTTTGCGTACTGGATCTGGGCTTCAACTATTTCCAAAAGGCGTGTTTGACACGCATGATAAGAGCTTTAGAATTTAACATTCATTAAAGTGATCTGGTGCAATGTGTTATTATAGTTAAGAACTAAGTATGGTCACGATGTAAGGAATGCATTCATTGTTAGACCCTCTGGATTTTGAGAACCTCTTCAAGCCTAGTTTAGACACACACACACACACACACACACACACACACACACACACACACACACACACACACACACACACACACACACACACACACACACACAAGCAAAGATGGAGTGCAAACCCACTCTATTGATGTTGAAAAGATGCTAATGCAAAATGGCCAAAAAGTTGCAGCATCAGAAAAAAAAGATACTCTTATTTGGATTGGTGTAAATTACCTTCAGAATTGGTGCAAATTGAGTGCGCTTGAGATACAATGAACAAAAAAAAGGAACAACAACTGCAATCCTTGATATTCGATGGATACCAGGTGGAAATAGTTATTCGTTTTTAGGAGCAATTATAGATTATAGATTTGTAGATTGTTTTGTAAAAGGCACTGCAAAGTTTGCATCTTATTCAGAGGCTAAAACACTTTGACATGAGCTTACATCTTTTAGAAATAGTTTATGGGGATCTTGTGACTATGATATGCAGGTCTGATTATTAAAGCAAAGCAAAAATAGGTTTGATGTAGCTAGTGCTTTTGTAGGAATGATAAATATTTATCGAAAGTTAAACAAAAGGATTTTTTGCATCCCCTCCATTCTCAATTTCAGTTGATACCATCAAGGATCGGTTTAAAGCCGGGCTCAGACTACAGGAGTTTTTTAATCTTAAGTGAATGTGAATTCTGGTTGCTTCACGCACAGAAGGAGAATATTCACAGATTTTCTTATTTCAAATCTCAAACATGCAACACTCTATACAATTTTAAAATCTTAAGATTATCGTGCCAGATTTGCACTTCACACGATCTCAAAGGCAAGCGGATGTTAAGAAAGTGGATACTGTGTTGTGGAAACTTGCTGTATCAATACTTGTTCTTTGTAGCGATAAAATACAGCCAGTTTTGTTGCCACATTTCGTCCATCTCCGTTGTCCACCGGACCCGTACAACTGCTTGTTGTTTCACGGTCGCTATTTCAAAAGTTCAGGCTCTTACTTGTCTCTCATTGGAAATTTTGGAAGTATTGACATAATCCTAGTCCTAATCATCCAGATTTAAAATCCTCAATTTAAAGATGTGTGTGTGAGGTTTAAGATTTGATCTGTAAACGCCTCACATTACCAGATAATCTGGGCCGAGCATCGAAATTCCCTGAACGCAATATGTTTTCAGATTCTCCGATGTCGGGAACATTAAATCAGCCTTAAACTCCTGTAGTCCTGAAGGTTAGACTGGGTTGCTTTAGATCAGGGGTGCGCAAACTATGGCCTGCGGGCCATATCCAGCCTGTTGGGCTTTTTAATCCGGCCCGCCGAATTTGCCGAACCTGTATTAAACCTCCTTCATTTTACATTTCCCTGTAGTCACTCTGTCGCGGCTGCAAGCGGCAGTGGCGCTGAAGCTGTGCTGGAGAGTAGGCGTGAGTCGCAAACCCCTCTACACCCCCCCTTTATAGCGTTAATTCCGTGCTAAAAAGGAACGAGCGCAAAACTGATGTTTGCGCACGCGTAAATTACATCTGCGAGCGGAAAACAGAGCTATATGTAAATACGGGTACCCGCGAGCTCATTTTAATCACTCGTGACATCTAATCTGCGCACGCGAACATTCGCCCGCTCTCGACTGTTGTTTTTGCTCGCGTGAGCACTTTTATTTTTGTCAGTCGTGGAGCAGGGCTTGCTCTTGTAATAGTAACATCAAACATCATTGGTTAGTTCCCTTTTTTCCAGAGGTCAGTTGTGATTGGACGCCTGTGATTGTCAATCTAGAGCTGAGGCAAAGATACGATTCAGTCACAGTGCATATTATGATTTTTCTGTCGATTAAATTGTGTTAGTATTGTTTTGATGTAATTTCACGTGTCCTGGTCGAGTGATTTAAGACCAAACTATACTTTATACAGGTTTTCGAGGATTTCTTATAAGTAAATGCACAGGTACGACCTTCAACCCGACCCCTCTGTCAATTTTAAGAAACCAATGTGGCCCGCGAGACAAATAGTTTGCCCACCCCTGCTTTAGATTATCTAGGGCGAATAAAAATGTCAGCGAATGCCATTTGTGTCAACAGCTGTTATAATTTTTAAATGTTGAGGCATGAATATGATTAGGTGTAGATATGTCTGCATAGATTGTATATGTGCACATGGGATTGTCATTAATTTTATTGTTTTAAATATTTTTTTTATTCTGTATATTGTTATGCTGTGTTGGTGTTATGTAGTGAAGTGGAAGATAAAATCCAACTTTTGGACAATAATCTAAACTCAAACTTAAAGTAGATGGACACTGTAACGCAGGGTCGGAGGCAGTAGGATCCATTTGCAGCTCTTTATTAAGAATAATCGTAGTCAGACAGGCAGGGGTCAAGCACCAGCAACAGAAGATCAGAGACAAGGCAGAGACGAAAACGATAAGGCAGGCAGAATTCAGGGCAGGCAGCAAGGGGTCATAAACGATATAAACAGTCCGAGGTAATGCACAAGAATCAGAGTAATCACAGGATAAACGCTCAGAGATGTCAGACAAGGCAGAACAAAACTTCGCACTGAGGAGATGGGAGAGTGAGAGTTTATAGCTTGTAAGAGTGATTTCAGGTGGAAGGGTAATCAGAGTCCAGCAAGGGTTTATGGGCAATGGAGTCCTGAGGGTTAGTATTCGGGTGAGGGAGCCCTCTGGTGGTGATCAGAGGGGACCACAGAGACCGTATTTGTGACAGAGCCCCCTCCCTGCGAGCGGCTCCTGAAGCGAGGATGTAGTCGACGCCGGGGTCTACCACGTGGACGAGGGGCTGGTCTCTCAGGGTGAGCTTGGTGAAAGTCATTGAGGAGATTCGGGTCGAGGATATCCTCCGCATTGACCCATGATCGTTCTTCTGGACCATACCCCTCCCAGTCCACCAAGTATTGTAGCATTCTACCCCGGCGTCTGGAGTCCAGAAGCTTGTGTACTCGATAAGCCTCCTCGCCCTCGATGATCAGGGGAGGGGGTCTATGGTCACCGGTCTCGTCCTGGTTCTCCCCTCCTCTCGAACCACCTGCGGGCTTAAGCAGAGACACATGGAAAGTGGGTGAGATACGGTAGTTAGAAGGAAGGGCCAAACGATAGGACACAGGGGTTATCTGTCTAACAATCTGGAAGGGACCCACGTACCTAGGACTGAGCTTTTTGCAGGGGAGATGAAGTCGGAGATCTCGAGTTGATAGCCAGACCCATTGACCCGATTGGTAATCCGGATGAGGGCGACGACGGCGATCTGCTTGTACCTTCTGACGTCGAACAGCTCTTTGAAGGTGCACATGTGCCTCATCCCACACATTCTCACTCCTCTGGAGCCAGTCATTAACAGAGGGTAGTTCTGATGGGTCGCCCGACCAGGGAAATAGAGGGGGTTGGTATCCCAGCACACATTGGAATGGAGTTAGTGTAGTAGAGGGCTTGCGTAGAGAGTTTTGGGCGTACTCAGCCCAGAACAAGAAACGACTCCAATCTGTCTGGTTTTTATGGCAGTATGACCTGAGGTAGCGAGTAAGTTCTTGGTTGAGACGCTCCACCTGTCCATTGGCTTGGGGGTGGTAACCTGACGTAAGGCTGACGTTGACGTTGAGATGTTGGAAGAAGGCTTTCCATAAGCGCGAGGTGAACTGTGGACCACGGTCTGAGACTATATCCTCTGGAAGACCGTAAAGCCGGAATACCCAATTGCATAAACATTCCGCTGTCTCCAAGGCTGTGGGTAATTTGGGTAGAGGAATGAAGCGACAGGCCTTTGAAAACCGATCAACCACGGTCAGTATGGTGGTATTACCTTGAGAGCTGGGAAGATCTGTGATAAAGTCTATGGCAATGTGTGACCACGGTCGTTGAGGTATGGGAAGGGGCTGGAGTAGACCGGCAGGAACTTGATGAGAGGCTTTGGATGTCTGACAGACGGTGCAGGCGTGTATGAAGGTGATGACGTCGGTGAGCATGGAAGGCCACCAGAACCTGTTGCAGACAAGTTGGTTGGTCGCTGCGATTCCAGGATGACCTGAGCTTTGAAATTCATGGACCAGTTGAATTACTCTCTTACGCAAGGTTGTTGGTACATAAATGCGATCTGGAGGACACTCGGGTGGTGTTGGTTCTGAATTCTGAGCATTTGAGATTTCTGTCATGATGTCCCATTGTATGGGAGCTAGAATGAGTGTCGAAGGGAGAATGGGTTCGTTAGTGGGTGGCAACTGGGAGGATTCATGTTGACGTGAGAGAGCATCCGCTTTGACATTCTTCGAACCGGGTCGATAGGACACGGTGAACTGAAATCTGGTAAAGAAGAGTGCCCATCTTGCCTGTCGTGGATTGAGTCTCTTGGCAGATCGCAGATATTCCAGATTCCGATGGTCAGTTAGAACCAGAAATGGTTGTTGACTTCCCTCCAGCCAATGGCGCCATTGTTCAAAAGCTGCCTTCATGGCAAGGAGCTCTCGGTCCCCAACATCATAGTTCTGTTCAGCAGCGGTGAGTTTCCTTGAGTAATATGCACACGGAAAGAGCTTAGGCGGGGTGCCGTGTCTCTGGGATAGCACTGCTCCAATGCCCGTGTTAGAAGCATCCACCTCAACGACAAACTCCTTTCCAGGATCGGGATGATGCAAGATGGGAGCAGTGGTGAATTGTTCCTTTAAGTTTTGGAAGGCCCGCTCGGCAGCAGCAGACCAGGATAGTCGACCGCCTCCCTTCTTGAGCATGGAAGTCAGCGGTGATGCAATGGTACTGAAATTCCTGATGAAACGTCTATAGAAGTTTGCAAACCCCAAAAATCTTTGTAATTCCTTGATGGATGATGGTTGAGGCCAGTGTAGTACTGCCTGTACCTTAGTGTCATCCATGGCGACCCCCTCGGAGCTGATGATGTAACCCAAGAATGAGATGGATGTTTGATGGAACTCACATTTTTCTGCCTTAGCATAGAGATGGTGATCGATAAGTCTCTTCAGAATGGTGCGAACGTGGGTGATGTGCTCCTCCCGGGTTGTAGAGTAAACGAGAATGTCATCTATGTATACGATGACTCCATTGTTGAGCAGATCTCGGAAGATGTCGTTGACAAAAGCTTGAAAGACTGATGGACTGTTAGCCAATCCGAATGGCATGACCCTGTATTCGTAGTGCCCGGTAGTGGTGGAGAAGGCCGTCTTCCACTCGTCCCCCTCTCGGATACGGATGAGATTGTAAGCACTTCTTAGGTCCAATTTTGTGAAATATTTTGCTGAGCGTAATTGTTCAAGAGCTGAGGGTACTAAAGGCAGAGGGTACCGGAATTTCACTGTGATTTCATTCAGGCCCCGGTAGTCTATGCAAGGACGTAAGCCGCCATCTTTCTTCTTCACAAAGAAGAATCCTGCAGAAGCCGGGGACGTGGATGGTTGGATAAATCCCTTGGATAATTCCTCCTCTATATAATCTTTCATGGCTTCAGACTCTGGTTGCGATAAGGGAAAAATTCTGCCTTTAGGGGGAGTAGTACCTGGGAGTAGGTTGATTGCACAATCACTGGAACGATGAGGAGGTAATTGAGCAGCCCTGGACTTGCTGAAAGCCTCATGGAGATCTTGGTATTCAGGCGGTATTGAGGTCTTGATGTTAGCAGATGTGTGTGATGAAGATGGAGTCTGTGATGAAGAAGGAGCGGTTTTCTTGACTGGGGACACAGGGAGGCAGTTTATTTTACATGACTCTGACCAATGCACGATTTGATTCTCTTCCCAGGAGATGTGTGGGTTATGCAAGCGAAGCCAGGGCAATCCGAGAATGATGGGATGTTGTGGTGTCTTAATGACAAAGAACTGGGTGGTTTCCGTGTGTAATGCCCCAATTTGCAAGGACACCTTCCTGGTACTGAAGTGAACCTTGCCGGTCCCTAGGGGGCGCCCGTCGAGCGCTGCCACTGTTAACACAGATTGACATGGGATCAGAGGAATCCTGTGTACTTTTACAAACTCTGAATCAATGAAGTTGTCTGCTGCCCCAGAGTCTATCATGGCTTCGGATTCAATACAGTTCTGGTTGAAAGACAGCATTACAGGAATAACAGTACTGGAGGAAGAAGGACTTGGGACACTCACCGCAGTAGGGTCTTTAGACGTGGGCCGAATTGGGCATGTTGCTCTCATATGACCTGGTTGGCCACAATACAAACATAATCTTTGTCGAATTCGTCGTTCCCTCTCCTCTGCAGGTAGATGAGTGTATCCGATCTGCATGGGCTCAGGCTCAGATGACGTTGAAACTGCGGAAAATGGGGTCCGGGGGTTCCGGTTCGGCCGTCTTGAGCGAATCAGGTTGTCAACCCGAATGGCAAGTTCAATGAACTGTTCCAAATCCTTCCCATCATCGCGGCAGGCGAGTTCGGACTGTAATTCGGTGTTCAGTCCCTTTCGAAACAGTAGCTTAAGGGTATCCTCTACCCACACTGTTTGGGCCGCGAGAGTGCGGAAGGAGAGAGCATAGTCAGCGGCGGTTTGACCTCCTTGACGAAGTGCTAATAGTTGTTCTCCAGCATCCTTTCCGCCCTCGGCATGCTCAAAAATCTCCCGAAACCTCTTCAGGAAGCCACTGAATGTTGCAACCATCGGTTGCCCATCCTTCCAGACCGCGGTTGCCCATTCCAGAGCTTTACCAGTCAGCAGGGAACAAACAAATGATATACGACTCTCCTCGGTGGGATAAAGGGTAGGCTGTTGAGACACGAATAGAGAGCACTGTAGCAGAAATCCCTTACACTTCGAGGGGGAGCCGTCATACTTCTCCGGGAAAGCGAGTCGCGGGCTTGCGGTGGACACTACAGGTGTGACACTGGTGGAAGATGGGGGAACTGGTGAGCTTGCTTCCGCACTAGCTGGCTGCAGACTGCGGACAGCCTTTACCAGTTCTTCCGTGATGGATGTTAGCCGCTCCAGCTGTTGTTGGTGGGTTGCCAGGACACCCGCTTGAGTCGAGACCTCGGAGGATAACTGATAGATAGCCGCTGGATCGTGGTGAGGCGAAGTTTTCTGTAACGCAGGGTCGGAGGCAGTAGGATCCATTTGCAGCTCTTTATTAAGAATAATCGTAGTCAGACAGGCAGGGGTCAAGCACCAGCAACAGAAGATCAGAGACAAGGCAGAGACGAAAACGATAAGGCAGGCAGAATTCAGGGCAGGCAGCAAGGGGTCATAAACGATATAAACAGTCCGAGGTAATGCACAAGAATCAGAGTAATCACAGGATAAACGCTCAGAGATGTCAGACAAGGCAGAACAAAACTTCGCACTGAGGAGATGGGAGAGTGAGAGTTTATAGCTTGTAAGAGTGATTTCAGGTGGAAGGGTAATCAGAGTCCAGCAAGGGTTTATGGGCAATGGAGTCCTGAGGGTTAGTATTCGGGTGAGGGAGCCCTCTGGTGGTGATCAGAGGGGACCACAGAGACCGTATTTGTGACAGACACGACTTCTAATCAACAAATTGGTTATTTTAGTAAAACTGTTTACTAGCAGGTGCATCAAATATGATTTGTAATATTTGTTGTACAATGAGGCCATTTTCTGTATTGGAGATATCAGAGATGTTTTTAATTTTAATTTCCGTACTTTTATTTTATTGCATTATTGCACACTATTAAATATAACCTACCGGTATATGAAATCTCAATATGAATATTTATCTTTCACACTGATGTCGGAATTTAATGTTTGGAATCAATGAGGCCATTTACTGTATTGGCGATATCAGAGATGTTTTCACGTTTACTTTTCGCATTTTTATTTTATTGCATTAACACTGCATTAAATCTAACCTATATGAAATCTCAATATGAATATTTACTGATGTTGGAATTTAAAACGATTGATTTTAGTGAGTTTATTTAGACAAACTAGTATAGCAATAGTCTATAATAGAACTAGTAAGACTTTCATTTGAATTGGAACCAGATTGTATCATCGATGCATCACAAATACGTGTACATAAAGAGAAGGACATATGAAAGCAAGAACCCAAGGTCAGATTTTTGGGTGGTATTCGGTGAGTTCAGAAGCTATTTTTAGGGTTGCTGCAGAACTGGTTCAAAGCTCCAAAGGTATGTGCTGAAAAGCAGGAATTTCTACTCATGAAGAAAAGCTCTATGGAAATGAAGCCCTTTGTGTTGCACCATCTCATTGTGTCAAATCCCTCTCATTCAAAGACGTGCTCAGTCCTCGAGATCAGCCATATCAGCGGCGCCCTGCTGTGACAGACCTGCAGTGACAGCCTCGCTCTGCTCCGAGCCTACAGTAAGAGTGATCTGCCATAGGTTATTCACTGTAATGAAGCAGCAACAATGGCCTGATGACGTGCTGACATGTCAGGAAGACTTCAGGCTCTGAATATGTGATAAGTGTGCTACAGATAGCCACAGGCGTAGTGTTGGCTGTGGAGGCATCAGTAGATCAAGTGTTGTAGATGAATGTGTCATGATGTACTCGTGGATTGCACATGACGTCTGTTATAGTGGAGACTATCCTCTCAGGTAGGATGAAGTATAACCTGGGCACGGTTTTACTGCAGGGCACCCATAACCTCGCAGCGACACTGTAACCTCATAGTTTATCCAACCCTCAGGTCTGCTATCACGATGCTCATGGTCCTTTTCCCAGCGGGGTTCTGCCATTTCCCTGCCTTCCTCTGACTTACCAGTAATTGAGCAAGATCAAAAGAGTAAATGCAGCTGCATCCACTGAAACCCTTTCTAATGGTACCTTTGAACGGCCAGAGAAACATCCACTAATTTTCTCATCTCACTTAATACAAAGAAACTGCCCGGCCTGAAGGTGCTGTGCTGAAGATTGACTGGGTCTTCAGCAGTGAATCGGGGAACAACACCTTCTTCACACACTGATTCTGAACTATTAGATGCATTATGTTGTGATTGCATGTCTGGTCATTGATATTGGATATTGCATTAATTGGATTCCACTACTTTGTATGCAAATACAACTAGATTTAGCATGCATATCATGCCTGTTGCATAATATAATAACTAACATAAATATCACTTTGCAGATGAAGTGTGAAATCGCAAGACTTATTATATCGGTCGATGTCGGATATGCGCATTTCCGCTGTTTTTAAATTTAGATTAATTTGCCATTATCATAATTTGACTTAAAGTTAACCTCGAAAGCAGGATTATTTTAATGAAACTGTTTTAGCAAATTAATATAAAACAATATTTTTCATACTGTACATTACAATGCCTCAATTTTCCTCTTGCATTTAAAGTCTTTGACATTAGTTGTAACAATGTTATCAGGTTTTTATTTACTGTTATATAATTTATTCATATTTTATCAATAGTTTTAGTAATGTTGTTATGTGCTTTTATTTTGTTTTTAAATAGTTTTAAATATTTCTGTGTAGCTTTTTTTGTCAATTTTAGCAATTTTTGTATCTATTTTCACATGGTTGGCAGGGCAACATTTACTTATAATTACATAAAGTACATAATACTTATAATTTATTTCTGCTTTCTTTTCAGTGACAAAACAATTTTAGTTTTAATCAGCATTAACAATAAACACGTAGAGTTTATTTAACTCTAAATACCGTATCGACCAGAGTTTTTCAGTTTTAATTGCACTGGAATGTCATGTTGAGTTCGCTTCACTTTCATTCAACATCTCAGGCCTTCATAATTATAAACATTGATGCTTTTGTCTCCACAAGTATGAATGTGATTTTTCAGCATGAAGGTTTGAAGGAATGACTCACTCATGTTATGTAGTCACAATTACCTCCCCCGTTTGTCTTCCTTTATTTATTCAACTCTCTTTCAGGCACAGAAACACAATACCCATTTTAGTCCTTGAGTCAGAACAGCTGCACTCGACACCTTGAATGTCTCTCTTTGAGAATCCCATCTTTGTCATAGCAGTCCACCTTTTTGCAGCAACTAAGCAGTTCTGTTCTTTAGTTTTCACAATAATGACATTTCCACAGTCCAGATTTACATTCTCTGTTTCATGTCCTGAAATACAGGAATTTCAGGAACACAGTAATTCCAGGGCTAGCGTAAACCCTCAGAGGATATGAACTTGGCATGTCATTCGATGTGAAAGACTGCCGGATATAGACCATATTTCTCACTAGGGGTTTTCCTTCATTGGATCTGAGGGCACAAAGGCTTATTCAAGAGGGAGAGACAATCCAATGCAGTAAAATACAATTGGTTAAGATGCACAGAAGGCTAGAGGTGACTTTACAGGTGAAGCTACACAGGTGCTGCGGTCCACTTTACTTCAGGACTCTGGTTTATTAAGACAGGAAACCAGCTGCGTCCTTCACATTCACAGCTCCTCCATGAGCACGTTTAAAGGAAGATGCTTTCTGTGCGCCGTACCATTGAAACCATTGCCTTTGGAGGAATCGACCCTTACTCTTGCCTCTGTGCTAGCTTTTCTGGCTGACTTTGATTGCCTTTTTTTAAGATTTATTTTTGCCTCTATTGCAATAGGATGGAATAACACAGACAGAAGGTGAAGTGGGAGAGAGAGAGGGATTTGATCGGAAAAGGTCCCTGAGCCAGGACTCGGGTCGCCTGAACCGCAATCGAGATACATGTCGGAGCACTATTGGAAAAATCTGAAGAAATTAATTTTGTTCTTTGGGTTAATTTCCAATTAAAGGGAAAGTTGTGATGTAATCAAGTGGTAAAGTTCTGGTCTGGTAACCAAAAAAAAGGCTGCAGGTCTTGATTCTATAAGGTTCAGTCATTGAGCTCTAATCAGTGTGGCATTGAGCTTGGGGACTTTGTTTTTGATTTGGTCTCCACTAGAACAGGTTTTCCTGCTTGAATGTTTTTTTCCCCATATTCGTCTCTTCCCAGTCTGTCAGAAATGCTCTGTTTAGTTCCTGTCTCTATGAAGCCAATCCTTCTGAAAGCACACTGTGCTCTGATTGGTCGGCTGGATCGGTGTGTTGTGATTGGTTGAGAGCTTCCAGTGTGTTTGGGAAATGTCCCGCTCTTCCCATAACCAGCAGTTTCAACACACGACTCACTCACTCAAGCCCCGCCCCTTTATTCCGCACATTAATTATTATAATGAGGAATATTGTGAGTGTTTGTTCCTGGATGACACTGACGCTAATATAGATAATAATCGTTCGTCCTGTTGTTTTATTGAAGCCGGCTGCTTGAAATTTGCTTCGTTGGCGCTCCACAGAAAAAAATAACAGCATACAAGTTGGAAATGATATGATGGTGTGTAAAAGATGACCAAATGCACTTCTTTTTTGTAAGTTAAGCATGATGCTATAGGATGTAAAGGTCATTGGTTTATTCATGAGTTTTATTCCTGAGAAGCCTGTCAGAGGGTATTTATTTTGTAGTGGTTAAGATTTAAGGCTAATAACCAAAAGGATACTCTTTTGATGCAAGAAGCAAAGCCATTGTGACCATGAGCTGGGGAACCATTCTGTGCTGACCTTATGTGAAGGTCGTGCTTTTGATAAGATTCAAGATTCATGTAAAAGTCATAGAAACATAATTCCACAGGCTCAGTTCGAATGATAATTAATAATGTTCTCATGCTTCATCACCTTTATCCTTCTCTCAATTTCCAGATCTCCAGTTCTAAGGCTACGTTCACACTGCGAGCCGTAGCAATTTATTGCTCATATCTGTATAGTTGTTCACAGTGTTGTTTTAAATGTGGGCAATATCAGATTCCAGTGTGAACAGATCATGGTCCTGAACTGACCGTATGTGACAGGCGTCATTCCCACATAGGGACATAAACACGGAGGACAGTGATGGCGGGTTTATTTATAGTGTGATCTGACATGGAAGCCAGCGAATTTATGCTCAGGCAATATAAAAGAACAAAGACAAGGATGCAAGAAAAGAGAGCAGAGTATTTAAACATTGATGACACGAGCCCTCATGTTTTGCTTGTATATAGAGCTGTCACTCTAATGCTTATGAGCTCTGACAATCACTGTCCTTCGCTGACTACCTTTCACACTTGTCTTGATAACTTTGGGTTTGTAAAATCTTTGAGTGATTCCCATGAGCGCAGAATTTTGGCGAATTTTTGCTTCTCAATTATATTCTGTCATGCCCCCCCTAGGAAGAGGTAAACATTTCACTTGCCCCCACTCCCATCCCCCCCCCCCATTTTGGAACTTTCGCCTTATTGTTTCCATGGCGACGCGTCATGCTTGTCACGTGACATACAAAAATTTATCACATTTATTTATCACATTTATTTAGTTTTTTCTTTTTTATTCAAAGCAGTCACCAACTTGTTGGCGCTGTTATCAACTACCTGATATTCAGATTCTCAGATATGTGGAAGTGAATGTGTTTTGTCGCTTCATTTTTATAATGATCATATTCGTTGATCTGTGACGCGCGACGGGCGCCGCTGTGTTAGTTTGAGCCGCAGTTCAGAGAATCTGATCTGTCGGATTTACAACACGTCAATTCAGTCACTTCTTCTGAAATACATGATAGTAAGTGGCCAGTGAAGTGGGAGAAGTATAGAATGAAGAAACCTTATGTGGTTGAAAACACTGAATTGTGATAAATGACAAGCTCTGAGCACGTCTTTTTCTGGATCAGTGCCAGATATCGCGTGAATATGACCGTTCAGACTGCGGTCGCATTGCAAAGCATCCAACCATTTAGGACTGAAGATCAGATTTCATGTGGTTTGTGCCATTCACACTGTCATGATAGAAAACTGATCTTATCACATGAGAGGCAAAAAATTGTCTTTGGACCACATTTACCTGCACTCTGAACACAGCCTAAGTGTTTTTGAGGTGTCATTATTGAAGCAATTTTACCCATCCAGAGAGCGGAGACAGAACTCTCTGTGAGAGTGCAGACTGATGACCGAGGGTACGATAGATGCTATTGGAGATCTAACTGTACAGAACAGAGGCGAGGGAAATGATAACACAACAGAGGTGAAAGAGGGCAGGAGGATGTCTGAAATGTCTGGAGGAAAGCAATCTGTCGGCTGGAATGAAAGCCCAAATAAAGTGAAGGCTTAACTGGAAAATGAGCGTCCACTAAGACAGTCTGAACTTCCAGATTCTTTTGATTGTATGAATTTGCAGAAAATAGTCTTTAATTATGTATGTTATGTAACCTTATTCTTAAATATTACATAAGAGTATACATATCAATGTAAATATGAAATACCAAAGTCTATGCATCATGAACATCTAAACGGCCTCCCTAAAGAAATCCTGCTTTGTGGCCATTAAGCTTTCCAAAAAATGCTTTTCTTCCGCCCCATTTTTCCTAATCATCTAAATCCCAGACAGACCTGTTTTCTCTATCACAGAAGACGAGTTGTGTAGGATTAGGTTAGTGACCATTACAAAGCCTACCTTTACTAATGAGCTAGTGTCAACCACTACCCTGTGACAGAGAGTGTGTGTGTGTGTGTGAGAGAGAGAGACAGTCAGACAGACAGCGTGATGAGAGTGTGACTGCGAGCAGGCTGATTAAGGCAGGTGCGGAGGGTGTTTGCTGTGGATTTGTGTGTGTGCATGGGAGACAGCTGGAGGGCTTTGCCTGGGTTATTAAGGACTGAGGAGCCATCAGGATCGATCAGCTCCACCAAGACGACCCGACATGTAACCGATGCCCCTTTAATTAATCCTCATCACCCAGCAACACACACACACAAAGATATGCAGTGAATTGGAAAGACACTAGACTTCCTTGAAGTATCGATGCGTCCCTCCTGTCTCCAAGGAACATCAAACCTTTCCTGGATAATGGGAGCATGCTATCAGCGATTAAATGTTTTCAATCGGCAGAGAAACTAGTAGAGCCATGTGATTTCCTTGATGCAAATCACGATTATTAAAGTGCTACAGGCTATTATTTCATTAAATATAATTAATGTTTTTATGTCTCTCTATATATCCACTCACCAGCCACTTTACTAGGTAAACCCGGCTAATCCTGAGTTTGATCGTTTGATGAAACACTTTCCCAAGATGTTGGTCCATATTGACATGGCAGTATCAGATTGAATATTTGAACATTTACATTTGGCAGACGCTTTTATCCAAAGCAACTTGCATTGCATTCAAAAACACACATTGACATTCTAATCAGTTCTTGCTGGGTATCGAACCCATGACCTTGACGTTGCAAGCGCCACTCTCTACTGTTTGAGCTTGCACATCTATGATGTCAATCTCCTGTTTCAGCAGATCCCAAAGCTGCTCTATTGGGTTGAGATCTGGGGACTGACAGTGAACTCACTGTCATGTTCAAGAAACCATTTTGAGATGATTCGAACTTTGTCATGATGTGTTATCCTGCTGGAAGCAGATCGGAAGATGGGTGGTCATAAAAAGATGGGTATGGTCAGCAACAATACTCAGGTTGGCTATGGTGTCTAAACGATGCCCAGTTGGTACCAATAGGCCCAAAGTGTGCCAATAAAATACCCTCTACACCATTACACCACCACTACCAACCTGAAGGATGCAATTCAGGATGGATCTATGCTTTCATGTTCTTTATGCCAAATCTGACCCTACCATCTGCATGTGACCGCAGAAATCGAGTCTCATCAGGCCAGGAAATGTTTTTCCAATCTTCTATTGTCCAGTTTTTTTAGCTTGTGCAAACCGTAGCTTCAGTTTCCGATTTTTAGCTGACAGGAGCGGCTCTGGTGTGTCTTCTGCTACTCTAGCCCATCTGCTTCAAGGTTGGACATAGAAAACTTTCAAATTTCACAATATTTTCTCATCCTGACCCTTCTCTGTTAACCAGGGGTGTCCATATTTGGTCCAAGAGGGCTACTGTCCTGCAGAGTTTAGCTCCAATTCCTCAAGTCAACACACCAGCCTGAAAGTTTCTATTATACCTAGATCTTAATTAGCTGGTTCAGGTGTGCTTGAACACCCCTGCTGTAAACCCTAGAGAAAGTTGAACATTAAAATCCAAGTAGATCAGCAGTTTTTGAGATGCACAGGAATAAATTACATTTTATTCCAAAAACAACCCCAAACTTTTAAATGGTTGTGTATATTCTTATTTTGTGTTGCATTGTTGTGTATTGTACATACTCAATCTTGGGCGAAGCTCGTGATGTTTTCAGCGAATAACGACTCATAAGTGAATGTGAACTATTTGTCCGGAGGTACGGTCAGAGTGAAGGTCATGTATTTCTAAACACGAAAGAACTCACACGTTTTTTTTTGCCAAAAAATAAGTCCGTCCGTGAGGGGCTGCCACCATTACCGTATTTATTCGAGTATATCGTGCACACGTGTATAACGCGCACCCCTAATTTTCGATTAAAAATCGGTATAAAATTTTGTTTCACACCAAGCATTGTAATTGACAAAAAATGTTGTTGAACACGTGCAGCCATGATAAAAAACATTTATTTATTGTAAAACATATACTTATATAACATATATAACTTATATAACATATATAACATATTTATTGACAACATAAACTAATGAACACAATACCGAAAGAGAATTACCGGTAAAAATGTTTACTTAAAATCCTTCGACATCAGATTCCTCATCAGAGACACTAAAGAGTTGCTCCCATTCTTCTGGAGTTAATTTTTCAACAGTGTCCCAGTTGTCAGGAACATCTGTTTCTCCGGTTTCTTCGCTTTCTTCTGCGTCTGAATTCCACAGCAGGTCGTCTTCTGTGCCGTCCATTTTATTGCTGATGCCTGTCTTCACAAAAAACACAAAATGCCTGTCTTCTCCGTAATGTGTGGGCGAGGAAATGAAGCGGCGAGGGGACGTTTTTTTTTCTTCGCCCTCACGTACAGTGAGAGGCTGCAGCCTGTGTTAAGGGATGTAATGTATCATGCAATCGGCAATCGATTGCTTTGGTCTATGTTGCGGTTGTTGCTGCGGTTTATGTTTGAATACAGTTGCTGAATTGCACTCACGAGTCTGCCTTTTATTTTATGCATATATTGCTACTTAAACAGCCTGTAAAATGCGCAGCGCGAACTCACAATTCGCCGGCGCCCTCAAAGGACAAACCCCTCCCCACCCCAGCCCAGCCCAGCCCAGCCCTCGTGCATAGCGCGCATCCCTAACTTTGATTTATTTTTTTGTAGAAAATTTTGCGCGTTATACGAATAAATACGGTACTTTTATTTTGTGTTTGTTTATTTTATTAATAAAGCATTTAAACATTTGCCTAATTCCCCGAACTTTATACGTTGTTACAGCAATGTTCACATTTAACATTTAAACATTAGTTCATTTTATTACACAGCTTTCATGAGGAAATGTAATTATAAAGAATTTAGGAAAATTTTTGAATTTCAGAACAATAAATCAGAATTTGGTAATAGCTGAATAAAAAATAAAATAAATAAATAAGCAAAGCTGTTTTCATTGGGCAATACTTGAATACTTGACTTGACTTTGGTAAATTATCAAAATACTGAAACGTTTTGTTTTGTCAAAAACAAAAATAACAAAAACCCTGCTTACTGTTGTCAACTGTAATGCCAAGCTGTAATCTTAAAGCTTTTGTTTTGTATTATGTGCATATTACATGCATGCTCAAATGTGTGACCCACTGTGCGTCTTCACTCTTATTTCGTGTGACAGTGAGTGGACGCTTAACGCTAACAATTATCATTCAACAAACACAGCTCAGTGTACCAGACACACGTGATGTGCGACTTCTCATGGTGACGGTCATGTAATTCTTCACTCCACCTCGCCACCGCATTCCAGTAGCATTATCTGACCTGTGATTGACAGTTTGATCAGTTCTCCTCCGCCTTGTCCTTCTCTCCATTTTCCGACAGCATGCTAAGAACATGCTGTCAAGGGAGCTGATCTGTCATCATTCTCATTCTTTGCCTCACTCACACCACCTAAAGAAATTGTGTTTTTGTGCAAGGCTTCTGGGGTAAATTGCATTCTATACATTGCTAAGAGCTCAATTTGTCATTATAGATCGTGAGCTGATGTGAAAGGGGGATATGCAGCGATGGGCCTCGCGTCCCTGACATTTGACGGGTACAGCCCGAAATTACACTACAAGCTACAGGAACATAAAGGATATTAAAAGGACAAAATGTTCAAGATTTTTTTTCACTGTCATCTGAAACTTTGCAATTGTGCAGATTACTCTTGAAATTGCTCGATTTTGCCTACACAAATTCTGGTAAATGGTAAAGGTGACCATACCTTCACAAATTAACTTTTGTGAATTGGGGTGGAAAACACTTAATTTCCCAAAATGCATTACCTGTGTTGAACTTTGCAATGACCAATTGAACTGTCCAATTGAACCTCTTATGGTGTGTGGATAATTCAGTTCAAATTCGATTTGAACAAAGAATCGGTTGTGAATTTTGCAGTGAGATGTGCCTGGTAGGCACATAATTGTGTGCAGTTTGTGAGTATAGGAACTGGGGAACCAAGAGATATCAAGACACACTGGTACAAAAACAGCAGTGTGGATTTCACAAACATTTCCCTTTCCAACTCTACATGCATTTCACGGCTTCCTCAAACACATCAAGCTTTCTCTTCAAGGATCTCTGTGCAGGCTCTCAGGTGTGTTTGTCTTGCTGACCGTCCTTCAGGTGTTTCATCTGGTGTCAGAACGGGACACGGACTCAGGCTGCAGGCACTCAAAAACAAGTTATCGACAAAACTGAGAAAGTCCAAAAACCAAAACACTGGAGGCAGAAAGACAAACAAAAGAAAGTTGCTTCAGCAAATCCTCCAGCTAAGCGTTACAAACAGGCCAGAGCGACGTGGGCAACAGGGGTAGTCAGGAAGCATAGGTAGAAAGGCGATCCGATAACAGAAGAACGCAGGCAAACCCTGGGTGGCAAGAAGCGTAGAATCGCCTGGGAAGAACAGGGAAGGCAGAGATAAAACAAAAGCAAAGAAACAAAAAACAAAACTGGCAAAATCCACCGCGACAGGGCACGACACAAGACAAGAGAGGCTAGAGCAAAGTATGCACAGAGCACAAACAACAATCTCACACAAGAAAGGGGATTAAATAAGAGACCAAAACAAAGTAGAAGACAAGGAAAAGGAGAGGGTAGGAGACCAAGCGAGGTAATGATTAGGGTGGCAGGGCCATGTGCCCCAACAAACACACAACGGAAACCAGGAAGGAGAACAAGAGATCAGCCTGAGGACATGACATCTTGCTTTCAGGTACTCTATGTATCCTCTGCATCATGTCCTACCTTGAGAATACTGCTGTCATATTAGTCGAGCATTAAGAAAACAGTTTGCCCCCGTCCAGTGAGGACACTGTTCCCATGAAATCTGAATGTCACAATAAGTTTTCAGGCTGCTGATTAGTTGTAGCAGATATACACTCAGACCTTAGAAACGCCTTCATAGTAGACATATTCTGGTTGTCCTATAAAATATTAAGGAGCGATATGAAAAAGAAACACCTTCAGGGCAGGAGTGAATACTTCAGTGGTGTTTTGGTTGCTAGAATGGACACATTTGATTTGTCTTGTGGATTCAGTCCTCATATACCTTAAACCATAGAGTCATAAGTAGGACTATATCTGGTTATAATTTATTTCATAGACCTTTGTAGACATTTACACTTGTCTTATTTTTATACAGGCGTGTAGCATGTAATATGGGCTATGCATCAATAATACCCTTTGCACGTTAAGATATTGAGTCGATATTTTAAGAACACAATTATGTGGCATGCATGAGTATTGAGAGTAAACAGCAGAATCTTCTGCAAATATTTTTATATTCAAATACGATCAATAATCGGTACAGCACAAGTCATTGACAATTGTGCAAATGATAAAAAGAATATGGTAAACAGGTTATTTCATGCACATTTTATGCTTAAAATACTTTCTAGGTACATGGACAACTCACTAGACTTTATTTTCGAGTATATCTGTGATGCTGTCATATCTCTCATTTCCCCTTTGAAACTCTGAATGGGGAATATTCTCACTCATTCTGACAGGGGTGATTGTTTCAGGTCTACTGAGAATTAGAAGTAAGGAATGGGAATCAAGTATTCCTTTCATCTGACCTTTCCTTTTACGAAGACTTTGTCATTGGGGAGTGCAGTTTAATAAATCATTAAAGGGAAAGCCTTGCTTCCTTTAGAAATCTCATTTATCTGTGGAAAAGCTTTCTTTGAGGTTGAATAATAATCTGGCATCCAAAGTCTTGTAGCAGGTTAGCAAATTTCTACTTGTGTGCCTTTACACATGTGATTAGTTTTCTTTACAACGAGAACTCTGTGAAATTTGATCGAGTTGAATGCACTTTGGTGCTTGCTGGTTTATTATTGTGGTGTCGTTATAGTTCACCAGTGTCCAAAATGTTAGGTAGAAAAACTGAAAAGTTGATTGTTGTTTTTCATGTTTATACATCACTTACTAGTGCATACATTAATTTGTACCACATTTGAGTGCATTTGCTGAACTGCTTGAATTTAAATGGAATCGATCCCAACAATATTACAATTGTATACATGCAGTTGTTGTTCTTATTCAGGTGGACTGCAGAAACTGCTAAATGCTCTCAAAAGGAATTAAAGCAGATTCAAATCGATGGTAAAGATAGGTCTTGTTTAAGAGGGGTCTTGGCTTAAGCATGGGTATAAATGAGCTTGATCTTTCTTTCTTTCTTTTTTAAAGCCAGAGTCTTGCCAGGCTACTCAGCTGCATTGTCAGGGGTAAGAAAGATGTGGTGTGGAAACGCTGACCCAGGTGGCGCCAGCCTGTGTTGTAAATATGGGGTGGCAGGAGAAAGCACAAGTTGAAATACAGAGAAAAAGAGCAAAGCGTGGCCATCTGCCAAGGTAAAAACGAGACACAAGCCTTTGCCAACGAAACCTGGACAAGAAGAGAGGACGAGCCTACCGCCTCGCCTCACACCTCAGTAATCAGCCTGAACATCTACATAGTGTCAGGATCAACAAACAGCTTGAGAAAAGAGCAAGACATGCTTCTATCTCTGCAAGAAAATGAGCAATTAGCAGTGTGTACACACAATAATAAGCACAAAGCGGTAAACACTTGAAGAAAGCAGATTATTAGAGGCACTGACCAGATAGAAACCATCTAACATGTTACAAAGCATAGCTTCCAAAGGTTTTGAGACATGTTAACTGGTTTCTGGTTGGCCCAAGTTGGCCGTTAACTGTAAGACTTGTACTTAATCATCAACTTGTAACTGGTTTGTTGCTGGTTCAAGATGTTCCAGCATAGATGGCCAGCCAATGACTATGTGCCAAAACACAGCTGTCAGGTGTTTTGAAACATGTTAACTGGTTTCTAGCTGGCCCAAGTTGGTCGTTAACTGTTAGACTTGTACTTAATCACTAACTGGTCACTGGTTTGTTGCTGGTTCAAGATGTTCCAGCGTAGATGGCCAGCAAATGACTACCCTGGACCAGATAGAAACCAGCGAATATGTGCCAAAGCACAGCTGTCAGGTATTTGGAAACATGTTAACTGGTTTCTAGCTTGTCCAAGTTGGTCATTAGCTATTTGACTACTACTACTGCCAGCTGGCTGCCAGTTTCTTGCTGGTCCAAAAGTGTCCAGCTTAGATGTCCAGCTAATGACTACTTTGGACCAGCTAGAAGCCATTTAATGTGTTTCAAAGCACAGCTTCGAGGTCTTTTGGAATGTTCGACTGGTTTTTATCCTTGTCAGCAGCCATATCACCCTGTAGCCTAAGACTGGTTGCCCACTGAAGCTAAGCAGGCTTGAGCCTGGTCAGTACCTGGATGGGAGACCTCATGGGAATGACTAGGTTGCTGCTGGTAGTGGTGTTAGGAGGCCAGCAGGGGGTGCTCACCCTGTGGTCTGTGTGGGTCCTAACGCCCCAGTATAGTGATGGGGACACTGTACTGCAACAAGCACCGTCTTTCGGATGAGACAATAAACCGAGGTCCTGACTCTCTGTGGTCGTTAAAAATCCCAAGGATGTCTTTCGCAAGAGTAGGGGTGTAACCCCGGCATCCCTGGCCAAACCTGCCCATTGGCCTTGGTCCATCATGGCCCCCTAATCCCCCCCCCTACATTAATTGGCTTCATTGCTCTGTCTCCTCTACTTAGCTGGTGTGTGGTGAGCGTTCTGGCACAGGTTGCCGTCGCATCATCCAGGTGGATGCTGCACACTGGCGGTTGAGGAGATCCCCCCCCCTCCCAAGTGCTTTGAGCTCTGGAAAAGCGCTATATAAATGTAACTGATTATTATTATTTGGCCTAAATTTGTCAACTTGTTGCTGGTTTAGCAAATGGCCAGCCAATGACTAGCTTGGACAAGATAGCTTTCCTGTAGCTCAAACAGTAGAGAGCGGCACTTGCAACACCAAGATCATAGGCTCGATTCCCAGGGAAAGCAAGAACTGATTAGAATATCAATGTGTTTCTTGAATGCAATGCAAGTCGCTTTGGATAAAAGCCTCTGCCAAATGCATGAATGTAAATGTAAAGCCAGTGAATATGTGCTAAAACACATATGTCAGATGTGCCGTGAAAGGCAGCAGAAATGTTTAGATCAAAAAGTTAAGATTTTTGAGGTTTTGATATTCTCAACGCATCCAACAAATACATGTTCAGTAATAGTTTACCCAACATATATTGTGGAAAATTTAGTTTATGCCTCTAAATACGTCTTAAAATGCGTGTTTACTACGCTATAACCGATCACCTTGGCTAACAAATAATATTGAACAAATCTTTCTATCTGAGCTTCTTCCTAAATCCTTGTAAAATGAAATAAATTGTGGGTAGTGTAATATGGGTGTTGCGTAGGCCGCTCAGATCTGCGTCATGCCAAACTTTTCATTAGTATGAGTGATCTCCTTTTGATCACTGGCTCAAGTGAAGTTGCATGGTGCTTGAGTGAGTAAAGAAGCTTACATCCTCTCCTTTTACTCTCTACCCTACAACATGAATCACCAAGAAACTTTTGAGATCATTCCCTCAAGCCAAACGTTTACTCTGTATTAAACTTCAAAATAGAAGCCCCTAATGTTCGTAATGGGAAGAGGCGGTCAGATGATTCAACCGTTCTTCTCCCTAAGCTGATGATCACGTCAACTACAGCAAACGATAACACAATCTCCTGAAAAACATAGGCTTGTGTTTTGTCCCGTACTGCTAGAGATGTGTAGGCACTTAAGTCCACATAGCCCGCTCTCTATCCACTTCTCTATCCCCCGTATTAATTAGCCCCTTAAGGGAGAGAAGAGAGATAAATAGTAAATCTTAATTAGTTGGCTTTTTCTTTTTCACTATGGGCATGTCAGTTTGTTTTATCAGCAGCAGCTTCTCAGATTCGATGCTGAGCTCTTTTAGCCTCCATATTAGATGGAGTGGGCTAAAATCTCTGTATTAATCTTGTTACTTAAGTAAGGGTGAGAGCTGGACAATCTTCCAGCTGTCTTCCATCTCTCGGGACTCTCATGAGGGGACGATGGAAGAGATTTATTTCCTCACCGATGGAAAACTAGCTCTCTGTGGCTAGCATTTACTTCTCTTTAACCTGCATTACTCTCTGAGCTAATCTTAGCATGGCTAGTACCATGTTTTATGGTCCCTTGGAAACTAGTAAATACTGCAAACTGTTTAAACAATTGATACATATGGCAATGTTCAAATCGGTGTGTTTAGCTATAACAATTTAATATTTCTCTTGAAACTTGCTTAGCTAAAGCACTGGGCATCTAATAGCTATATTTTACTGGTCAATGATAAACATTTCTCTTGCTATTCTACAAATTGTAGGTTGTAGGTGCAAATAAACCCAATCTTCCCCTAATAAGACTCCCAGGCACAGCTAGCAATTGTTCCTTATTGTGTAGCTTCTATTGAGCAACAATTCTTAAAAACGGTAAAGATACATACTTTAATAGCAACACTCGATTCCTGACTAGTTACAGTATTCACTGATATTTTAGGAATCATTGTGTGCAGTGCAATATTCCCTCACACATCCGTGGACCTGATTCTAGCTCACTACAAAGATACATAATAAAATATACATTATGCATGATGCTGAAGCAAGTGTAGCATTTCTTATTGCATCATAAACACAAACTATTGCGGTACCAGTAAATGCCACTTTAGGCTAAAACTTCAGTTCTCTGGATTGTTATATGGCTTTGATTACACTTAGACTGGGATTTTAATAAAGGTTTCCTCGTATAGGTTTCCATGCACAAAAATTGCCAGAGCTGAACTTCATTTAACGCAAATCTTGCTTCATTATTTTTAGTGTGCTTTCATATGCATAAAATACAGGGAGGTGTCAATGCAAAGCGATTCAATTGCATCTGCAAGTGATATATCAAATTGAAAATCATTCAGATTTGATAAAGGCCTGTGCAAAGTCATTACAGCTGATATGAAGGTATTCATTTGATTTAGGTATTACGATCATTACGTTTCCACTGAATATCAGGGATTTAAAATATAAAGATATAATACATGTCACCCTTGGTCCAGTCTGTCTGTCTCTTCTTTGTCACTTCTCTGTCAGTAAGGTCATGGGTTCACTTCCTGTTGTCTCTTCCTGTCTATCGTGTCAACACTTCCTGTTCACTTCCGGCCCCTTCTAGATCGTTCCACACCTGTTTTGTATCACTTATCTCGTCAGTGTCCTCAGGTGTGTCTCATGTCCTTGTCTTTATAAGACCTCTTGTGTTTCCTGGTCTTTGTCAGTTGTTGATGTTGTGTCATGTCGTCATGATTCAAGTCTCTTTGTGTGTATATGCAGTCATTCTCCATGTCTCCAGTGTTTCCCAAGTGACTCTGAGTATTTCCTAGTTTTGCACCAGTGAGTGTGCCGTTTTGCTTTATATTTAAACTTTTTTGCTTTCATGTTTATTAAATAAAGAGAAGTTCAATTTTGAACCTTTTCTCCTCGTCCTTCCTCTCCGCATCGCACACGTTCCTCCTTAAGTGTGTCAAAATGCTTCTATAGATTGATTATTAATGACATGGACATATAATTATATCTGTTACGAAACAGCGAGGATTGTGTACGATGAGGAATGAGGAGACGGAGTCAAGGCAGTACTTTACTTTAATATAAATGAAAACAAAACACTTTAAATACAAAATCAAAGAAGCACACCTGTGCATAAACTGAACTAAACATAAACTCAGGGAAATCAGAAAGACATCCACACACTAAGCGTAAACAAGAGTCACAAAGACAACTTCAACAACCGACAAAGACAAGGGAAACACAAGAGGGTTAAATACACAAGGGAATGACGAACACCTGGGAGAACTAACGAACCAAGTGATGATGAGACAGGTGCAGGGAGGGAACAAGAGGACACACAGAAGGGACCACACATGACACACCAGACAAAGAAGACCCGGCACACAGACAGGAAGTGATAAACGGTAACAATATCTATCATATATTATGAATGTCAAACTTTTTGCAAAATCCTCCTCAATACATCAAACCTAAAAAGCACACATATTTTGTTAGACAGTTATGTAGGACTTTAGTAAGTGTTTGGAGTCTGTGTAAAGAAGCTTTGGTACTTGATCTCCCTTCTGTCATGTCATTTCCTCAAGTGAGAGAGAATTTAGATGTTGCCATAGTAAATCTACAACCCAGAAAACTGACCATCAGTGACCACATGACTGGCTTTCCTTCTCACAGACACAGAAACTAACCATTGTTTGTTTGTGTGTGTATGTGTGTGCGTGTACGTGTGATAGAGTGCTTCTTCCTCACACTCCTTGGTTGGTGCTAATTTCCCATGGCAACTTATGGTGCAATTAGAGCCTGGAAGGCCTCAACCCTGCACACTGAATCACTGACGGGCCACTGAACAATCAGGGGCGGCAGGAAGCAGATCGTACACATGCCTAGGGTTGTGAAAAGAAATAATGAATAGTTCTGACAACATAAAAAAGAGACAAAGTTGCAGAAGAAATGTCTATGGCATCTACCTACCTACCAATCATCTATCATCTATACATCATCCGTTCCTCCCAGGCTTTCAGTTTTGGGTACCAATGCAGGATATTTTTACACAGCCATCCATTTACATCATGAAACTCTGACTTTGTTCTAAGGTAAACCAGACCATTATTTCACGGCATGTGATGATTATCACAGTCTAGTGTACAGCCCAAGGCCAGTGAGAAACAGTCTGAACTTTCTGAACACACACCACACTCATATGTGTTTGCTACCTTAAAGCTTAGAGACTGATGGGTGCAGACAGATGAAAAACCTTACAGATGTGAGCTGAATGCCGGGTTAATGTGGTTCACTGTGGCCACATTCCCACAAATATTCCAAATGATTGTCCCGTCTCTCTGTTGATTAGATCTGGACTGACTTTGCCTTTCAAACTCGGGTTTTGTGTTGTAATATGCGATAGAACTGGTTCGGTTGATTCATTAGTCATCAGATTGGATTCAGGGAATTGGGTTGCTTGAGTCACTCCTATGTTGAATTCGTGGGTAAGAGAGGGCAAAATGGCGGTCTGTTTGAGACTTACCCAGATCAATTCTTCTCACAACGTGGCAATGAATCACAACTCACAAAGCTCAAAGGGATACTAATTCACTGCTTTGGTGCTGCCATGTGCAAAGCTTTTTTCTGTGTTAGAATAGCTGTTATATTTTCCTGCAGCGTTGTCATTTTCTGTGATCATAAAATTTCGTTTTAATTCTATTTTAGCCAACAATGGCCTCATTTGTTAAGGGAAGCGCAAGCGTGGGTTTTAATTGTCTGATGCAAAGTTATCCCAGAGTGAATACCGTTGGCAGAGGAAAAACACCTTTGTGTGTAATTTAGAGCTTCCATCGGCCTCATGACAGTAGCTTCTAATTGAAGATTGCTTTAATTTATACAAACAAGCTTTCCTTCACTCAATATGTTATTGAATTCCACTGAAAGCGTGTGAGACAGGTTCTCTTGGAAATAAGTCATGGGTTCACAATGACTAATAAAACAGCCAGGGAGGAACATTAGACCATGAAGCCATTGCTCAAACCCTCAGATCAACTGTAGAGCTGTGCAATTAAAGGACTAGTTCGCTCACAAATTAAAATGTTTAAACTTGGTATCACAAGAAGCAAGAACGAATGAGATTTGGTGTCGACGTTTATGGTCAGTTTGGACACGCTGAATGCGATTTGAAGTCTCTGTAAAAAGATCATGGTTGTGTCTTTGATGCATAAACTTTATCATAGATTCTGGAATTTAAGACGTCTATAATTTTATGATCTTTAAAAAAAGATAAAGAAAAGGAATGCTGTATGAATTGGTAATTGTGGATTCATTTCTTTAGTTTAAGGCTCCAATCCTCACTATTAACTAGTTGCTTATTATCCTGCATAGGATATTAGTTTATTAGTTCTTATTCAGCACATATTAATGCCTTATTCTGAATGAGCATATTCTACATCCCATAATCCAACCCAATACCTAAACTTAACAACCTTACTGACTTTTAATAAGCAGTAATTAGGAGTTTGAGGCACTAGTCGTAGTTTATAGTGAGAATTGAACCCTTATCTCAAGTGTTATAATTATAATAAATGTCATTCTCCTAACCCTAATAACCATTTCTCTCTTTTTCTCTACAGGTTTCATATATACATGCGGTGGAACATTAAAAGGAAGGAATGGGACCATTGAAAGTCCTGGTTTTCCTTATGGATATCAGAATGGGGCAAACTGTACGTGGGTTATTGTGGCAGAGGAGGGCAACCGCATTCAAGTAGTCTTTCAGTCATTCGCGGTGGAGGAGGACTATGACTTTTTATCCCTCTACGATGGACACCCGCATCCAGCCAACTTCAGGACGAGGTGGGTGCTGTTTGTGAGCATACAGCTGCATCATTACAATATCAGAGGAAGAAAATACAGAAAACTGTAGATAACTGAGTATAATTTACGGTGTGGCTGTAAGCAGCTCGACTGCGATGCCAAATGAAAGCGCTGCCAAGAACTCTGCCTGGATAATTACACTAAAAAAACTTAAGCACTGTTTTCTAACTTTGTCATTGTTTCATGGACTCTTCTGTCTTTACAATCGACTCTCAGCCGTATAAAGTTGCATGCATAAAAGCTATATACATAAAACTTATGGTTAAGCCTTTCATTTTAGAACACAGATTTGTAGGGCTTTGAATGGATTTAACACCAAATTCTATGCAAAGAAAATTAGACAACAACTTCTCCCTTTTATAAGCCCGCGGTGACAACACCAGGGTGAACATGGGTAAATGGCAACTGCCTTGGTTGAACTGCAGGTCATTTATTTGCATGTCTGTGCTGTTTATGGTCAGATCTGGGCAATATCACAGCGGACATGATGGTTGGAAATTGTTGCATGTCTTTGTCACAGACAAATTATTCCATGTGTTTATATTTCACTCTGTATTAGCAATTTCATATACTGGGACAGCAGACAAGGATGTCAAAATGGGACGTCATTTCATATTATATGCATTAAATAGGTTTGTAAGGTATAGGGAGGTTCTCCTAACATATACTATACTATATACTGAATATATATATGTGTGTGTGTCTGTATATCACTAAGCATGCATGTCTATCATGAGAAAAAAATGTAAATATATACATTGCTACCCAGGAAATTATAAAAAGACAACATGAAACGAAAAAAGAGCCAAAGCCAAAAAGGCTTTTTATTTTTCATTTTAGTGTCTTGTAGCCTCTCATTTACTTCTCCTCCTCTCACTGCTTTCTTTCTGTCCTGCAGGGAGGAGATATTAATAGGGGGTAGGTGTGGAGAAGAGGGAGGAGGAATAATGACAGAGCTTAATTAAACAGTTCAAGAAGTAAATAATGCAGGATTCTGCAGGCACTACATTTGTGTCTTGCATTGCCATGTTTGCTGGCATCTCAGACAAATTGCATGTTGCTATTCAGCCGTTTTAAATTATGCACTGCAATTAGGGATTGAGCCCGCTCACTCACACTCTCTCTCTCTCTCTCCTCCTCCCTCCCTCTTTCTTCCTTGTCTATTTGATATATACTGCTCTTTATGGCCCCTACCATCACTCTTAGATACTTTGTTGCTTCAAACATCTAAATATATGTTTATATATATTTCCTATATACCTTTATTTAAATATTCGGAATAATCAGGATTCATTTTTAGGCTTTAAAGACCTTGTAAGGCGCTTCTGTCCGAACACACTGAGGGTGTATTGACCTGTATAACGATTTTTAAGTGTCGTGTCACAGCCGCTTCATTTGTTCAGTCGTTTGCATGTTCGTTCCTTCGTTCTTTCTTGCCTGTGAAACCTGTGTGGGCGATGGCGTCTCAGATCTTGATGGGTGATAGATGTCTTCTGTCCTTATTTTACATCGGTAATGATTATTAATGTGACCTGGCTGGGATTAAAAAGAGTGCCGTTTAAATTAATTATAAACTAACAATGCCAGGGACTGAGTCTGACATCTGAAGATTTCAGTGATTAATCTTTAAATGTGTACAGATCTGTCTGAATCATTTACAGCTTTTCTCGGATAGATCAAAACAAATTCTAAATAGGTTTAAAGATGATTTGGTTGGCAGGCAATTAAGCATCTCCTCTCAAACTGTAATTGCACAAACATCTGGTATTCTGTGTGAAATGTCATTATATATTTAATGATTGACTGATATGTTCTTAAATGACCAAGATCTATCTATCTATCTATCTATCTATCTATCTATCTATCTATCTATCTATCTATCTATCTATCTATCTATCTATCTATCTATCTATCTATCTATCTATCTATCTATCTATCTATCTATCTATCTATCTATCTATCTATCTATCTATCTATCTATCTATCTATCTATCTATCTACAGTGGTACCTCGAGATACGAAATTAATCCGTTCCGAGGCGGCCTTCGTATAATGAGTTTTTCGTATCTTGGAACACATTTTACATGTAAAATGGCTAATCCGTTCCAAGCCCTCCAAAAACAAAAACAGAGAGAGGGAGAGAGAGGTCAGAGCCAATATACTTTAATACTCATAAACTTTGCATTTAATGAAATTTAATGATAACAAAAAAGAGAGACTTTGTCGTCTTGTGTCCACTCACCTAATTTCAAAGACACATGTTGTGTCGATCAGTCAGATAACTATTAGTAAATGAGTGCTCTTATGGTGTTTTTGTCATAAATGGCAAATATTTTCAGTGAACTATTCGAATACTCGCTCATCATTTTCACTGTCGCTCATGATACGTCCCACATATGTTTTATAACCTAGAGAAAGACTCAGTGAATTTAATCAATGCACACATTTTTATGAACAGAATCACATTTACATTTATGCACTCAAAGCGACTAGCATTGCTTTCAAGGAACACACTGACATTCTAATCAGATCGTTTTGTCCTTGGGAATCGAACCCATGACCTTGGCGTTGTAAACACCACTCTCTACTGTTTGCGCTGCAAGAAAGCTATAATCAAAAGATATGAGTCATCCTCATTAAAGGAATAGTTAGTTGTTCCAAACCTGTAGGAGTCTGTTGAACACAAAACAAGATATTGTGAAGAAAGTTGGTATCCAGAGAGCTGACGGCAGCCATAATTGAAATAAGAATAAGTACGGAAGTCAATGGCTACCGTCAACTTTTTTAAATAACAATATTGCTGATGTTGTTGCTTATTTCCCGGCAGTCGTATATATATATAACTCAGCGGAGTCTCTCTTCTCTCTTAGTAATTGTCTTTCATCTTATTCCACTGTGCTCCCTTTCACCTTCACTTTGAGACGCAGTGTGTTTTCTTCTCCTCATGCATGTGGCTGCCGGGCTGCGAGCGGTTCGTGTCGTAACGCCGGGTGTCACCATGTGTGTCAGACTGTGTAAGAGCCCCCTGAGTGAAGCCAGGTGTAATTGCAGACGCTTAGCCTGTGGATCTAGCAATGTAATTAGTCATCAGCATGTAGCGGCAACGGGACAGAGGAAGCGAGAGCAGCCACCAGCAATTATTCATCCCCGGCCTGTCACTCAAAGCTACCCATCGCCATAAATCATTTGCCGTTTGTTTTGCCGTGTGATGGAGGTGTCAGCGCTGTACTGACGCATGGGTGGAATGTGAAACTCAAGAGGCACTGAGATTTAAGCTTAAGTCATCCTTGTGTCTTTAAGTCATGCATATGCATGAGATGCCAATACAGGACAGTGTGAGATGGTTATAGATGTGAGATGGCCTGCTCATCACTGGAGATCCACTGATAGTTGAAATTTGCTGTCAGACAGATGACATTTAAAATGATTCACCATAAATAAGTTCTGTGATTGTTTACTTGTGATTGTCACAAAAGCATGGATTTCTCATCACATGGTTTAAAGCAGTGTTTTTCAACCACTGTCTCGCGGTACACTAGTGTGTCGTGAGAGATCGTCAGGTGTGCCGTGGAAGTTATTCAATTTCACCTAATTGGACTAAAACACTTTTTTTTTTAAACTAATTAATAATAAAATACATTTTTCTGTTTATTTGATTCCCATTCAAGACACGTTGATAAGATTGACTGTATATTGTTAATATAGGCTACAGAACCAACATTTTTGGTTGGTGGTATGCCTTGTGATTTTTATTTTATTTATTTATTTTAATGAAAAAGTGCACCTTGGCTCAAAAAAAGGTTGAAAAACACTCATTATTTGCTCACCCTTTAAGCCATCCTAGGACTTTATTCTGTCAGGCAAACACAATCAGAGATACATAAAAACATATCCTGGCTCTTCCCAGCTTTATAATGGGAGTGAATGGTACCTGTTTTTGAAGCCCTTAAAAGTGCATCCATTAATCATAAAAGTAATCAAAAAGTAAAGGTTTTTGACCAGGTGTCCCTGGAAGAAGAGATTATTATACCTCAGTGGGATTTTCCTGGATGAATAAAGGATAAATAAATAAATAAAAATCCATAAGACTCCATGGGGTCAATAAAGGACTTCTGATGCAATGGGTTTTTGTAAGAAAAATATACATATTTATAACTTTAAATATTTTTAACATGCGTCGGGTCAGAGGTCACTCTTTGGCCAGAACTTGACTCGTGTATGGCCGTTACCGGTAGCTTATAAATATGGATTTTGTTTAATAATTTTTTTTACCAAAACCGTATAGATCATTTTTATAATGGATGAATGTGCTTTTTTGGGTTTCACACAATTCACTCCCATTATAAATCTTGGACCCTCTTTAATGGAACCCTGATTGTTTTCGGCGGAAAGTTTAAGTCATATACAGTTAGAATAGCTTGAGGGGGAGTAAATTATGGGATGATTTAAATTTTTCAGTAAGCTGCCCCTTTAATAGTGTCTATAGACCCTCTACATACATTTCCATTATTCGGGTGTACTATCCCTTTAAATGCACTGCTTTCAGACCTAACGCTTACCACAACCATTCAGTTCATCATATGTGAGGCTGTAAAACCCACAAACTAACCTCTCCTCTCCGTCCAGTCGTTCTCATTACACTTTCTAGGAATGCAGGGTGAAAGTCATTCAACCATGGGTTACAAGTATCGACCGTAGGTTCAGAACACAGTCTGCCACTCCATTATATTCCAATGGCCTGCAGGAGGAGCGTGACACGTCATTCGTGGGGCTTCTCGAAAGATGTCTCACATACCAAGTGGCTTGTTTTGAATAGCCGGAGAGGGAGAGAGAGTGACAGGCTTGGGTTTATCCCTATCTAGTGGATGTAAAGGAGTAGCAGTCGGGTCTGTTGCTGTGCAGTGTTTGCTGCCAAGAGCAAAGCCATGGTGGAGGGACAGAAGGCTCTCTCTCTTTCTCTCTTTCTCTCTTTCTCTGGCTCGGTCTCCATCTATTGCACTGTCTAGCTTGAGTTACTGACATCTTGTGGTAAATGTGCAAAGCGCAGCATGGGCTGTAGTGATCAGCTGTATTCTGGAATTAAGGTGTGTGTGCGTGCGTGCATGTGTGTTATAATATACACTAGTATCAGTCAGATTTTTTTAAACGTTTTTTATTTAGGTCTCATGCTCAGTGAGGCTGCAAATATTTGTTCAAAAATACAGTATAATATTGTGAAATTTTATTACAATTTTAATATTTTTTTAAATGTAAAATGAAAATGTCACTCTGTATGACCTTTAGCCAATGAAAAACAAAGAGGAGTGTGACCGTCAGGCTTAAAAAAGGACCAAAAAGCACCATAAATGCGGACTTCTGAAGTCTTCTGAGATCCAATGAAAAGTTTGTGTGACAAACAGATCGAAATATAGGAAGAATATTCACTGATCTTCTTCTCTCCTGCTAACTGTTGCAATACATTGAGTCAGAGAGTCTGAATCATCAATCATTCAGACCAAAAACTAGCATGGCAACTAACTAAAATAAAAGTACTTTAAGTGTTTTAACATTTATTTTATTTAAAGTAACCTTTTGTTTTGGTTTCAGTCAACAAGGTCAACTTCAGTCACTAGGATTGATTGATTGATTGATTGATTGATTGATTGATTGATTGATTGATTGATTGATTGATTGATTGATTGATTGATTGATTGTGAAATGTTCATAAAAAGTGTGTTTGTGCGACATTTCTTTAAAATGCATGCGACCTGGTTTGACATTCTGTTTATACAGTCAACACACATTCAGGCATATTCTAAGTGTGACTGAAGTGTCCAAATGCTGTTCTCTCTCTCTCTCTCTCTCTCTCTCTCTCTCTCTCTGTTTCTCATTTTGCAGCAGCGGTTAGAGTTCCATTTCACAAGCTAATAACAGTATTAGCCCGATAGCGTGGAAAGGCTTCATGCCTTGTTGACCATGATGAAGTCCATTGCATGAACATCTGTTGTTGAATAAGGTGGCCGGATACCCTGCAATCCACACCTGCTTAAGTTCCTCCTCAGACATACACTGTAAAAGACGTGCTGCCAGGTAAACTAAAAACATGTTTCATGTGGTGCATCTAAATGAACTGGTTTTATTCAAGTTTACTGTGAGCCAATGAGCCTGACTGCATTGCGTTATACTAATGAAAGTGATTTTAAGGGTCGGATCAGGTAGAAATAACTCCTTAATGAGGTCATATCATGAGGAATCAAATTTTCCTTGATCTTTTGAGATAAAAGAGCTCAATGCACTGTGAAAACACACGGTAACCTTCAAAACTCAGATTTCCTTCCAAGACCAAAAAGAGCATCTATTAAAATGAGCTTGAAAAACACATTAGCTGAAAGTTACTCAGTTTAACACGATCGCTGTTAATTTCAGTCTGGCCTTAACAACACGTGCAGCGCATTTCAGTGCGAGTTGTGTAAAAAGTTAAATAAATATGTTCTCTGCTTTACTTTTGAAAGTGTTTTAAAATGCAATGTATTCCTGTGATTAAAGCTAAATTTATTAGATGATAAATACAATAAAACAGTGTAATATTACATCAGTGTAAAACAGCTGTTTTCTATGCGAATATATAGTAAAGTGTCATTTATTCCTGTGATTAAAGCTAAATTTATTAGATGATAAATACAATAAAACAGTGTAATATTACATCAGTGTAAAACAGCTGTTTTCTATGCGAATATATAGTAAAGTGTCATTTATTCCTGTGATTAAAGCTGAATTTATTAGATGATAAATACAGTAAAACAGTGTAATATTATATCAGTGTAAAACAGATGTTTTCTATGTGAATATATAGTAAAGTGACATTTATTCCTGTGATTAAAGCTGAATTTATTAGATGATAAATACAGTAAAACAGTGTAATATTATATCAGTGTAAAACAGCTGTTTTCTATGTGAATATATAGTAAAGTGACATTTATTCCTGTGATTAAAGCTGAATTTATTAGATGATAAATACAGTAAAACAGTGTAATATTATATCAGTGTAAAACAGCTGTTTTCTATGTGAATATATAGTAAAGTGTCATTTATTCCTGTGATTAAAGCTGAATTTATTAGATGATAAATACAGTAAAACAGTGTAATATTATATCAGTGTAAATCAGATGTTTTCTATGTGAATATATAGTAAAGTGTCATTTATTCCTGTGATTAAAGCTGAATTTATTAGATGATAAATACAGTAAAACAGTGTAATATTATATCAGTGTAAAACAGCTGTTTTCTATGTGAATATATAGTAAAGTGACATTTATTCCTGTGATTAAAGCTGAATTTATTAGATGATAAATACAGTAAAACAGTGTAATATTATATCAGTGTAAAACAGCTGTTTTCTATGTGAATATATAGTAAAGTGTCATTTATTCCTGTGATTAAAGCTGAATTTATTAGATGATAAATACAGTAAAACAGTGTAATATTATATCAGTGTAAATCAGATGTTTTCTATGTGAATATATAGTAAAGTGTCATTTATTCCTGTGATTAAAGCTGAATTTTCAGCATCATTACTCCAGTCTTCACTGTCACATGATTTCTTCACAAATTTTTTTAATATGATGATTTGATGCTCAACAAACATTTATGATTATCATCATCAATGTTGAAAACAGTTGCACTGATATAGCAGAAAGACATGATGTTAATCCAAGAGACTTTATCCAAAAGAAAATAATCTAAGATGACTTTTTTACAAGTCTGAACTTTTTTTTCATAGTCTTAAAATAACTTTCCACCTACTACTTTACTTTTACTTTACTTTTTTTCTTGCATTTTAATTTGTTTGCACTCCATTCTCTGCTGCACATGTGATCAGGACTTACAGCCATTAGATCTGGAAGCGCAGTGGTTGTGCATTGAAGTTTGCAGATGTCTGTGAGTGAAGCAGTCGGGCCGGTGTGCTTCTACCTCTTCGTGGCTCAACACCCTGTGAAAACAACATAAATCAAGTGCGAGCAGCCTGGCACGAAGTCAAAGCCGAAATGGTCGAGCCACTGGCCTATTGTGATCATTCACTACTGCACTTGTCCCTTACGCCCTTCCCCTGACTTTACACTTTCAGTGTATTCATCTCCAACACATTGCCCTTGGCTCTGGCTACAGGGACTGCCTTCATCATTACCCACTAAATCAGAACCACGTTGTTGTTTTTTCGCTGTTTTTTTTTAGGGGTCGCCACTTTAATGGAGAGGAGTAAAAGGTTTATGGCATATGAGGCTAATACATGTGCTTATGTAGTGGATAAATCACTGGATGTAGTGGGAATGATGTTTTGAGAAATGGACTAATGACCAATGACATGACTTTATGAGTCTGTATAATATTCATTCAGTATAATACAATAGCAGCAGATTTTTTTAAATATTCATGCACACATGCACAAATTTTGGACTTATAATTACAGATGCACCACAGTTAAATTTTTAGGGCCAACTTTTCACTGGATTTTTGGCACTCCGATAGCTATGTTGTATTCTGTTATATTGATAGAGGGAAACAAGATATATTTCTAGCTTTAGCATTATTTGTTCTTCAGCTGTATGTAAGTTTGTTAAGAAACAGAATCTAAAAGGATACGATATAGATACTTGGGTCAAAATACAAATTTTTGACATTTTCGAACTGTAACTGCTGGCATATAATGCAAAAAAGATATCTAAAGTCAACAGACCAACTAACAGACCAACCAATCTTTGTGGAAACACAAAATAATGATGCTGCTGTCTTTCTAAAGTCATTTTTACCACCAAAATGTGAAAGTTGTTATTTTCACTACGAAACTGTGAATTACTACATAAATATACATTCAAGACATGTATGATAAGATTTACATTGATGCATTCATCAGACGCTTTTATCCAAAGCAACTTGCATTGCATTCAAGAAACACATTGACATTCTAATCAGTTCTTGTTTTCCCTGGGAATCGAACCCATGACCTTAATGTTGCAAGCGCCAATGGTCTACTGTTTGATCTACACGATTGCTTTTACTTTTATCAGATTAATCAGAATTGGCTTTTCTTTTAAGACATGCTTTTTTGGTATTAAATAATGGCGCAAACGTCAATAAATTGACTAACGCATACATTTTAAACCTAATTTTAATACTCTCCTGCAATATTTGTCAAGTCTGGAAGGGAAACTCCAACAAAAGTGCCTTTGTACGCCTTTTCAGCGCTAATTTCTTACTGCATCTCTTTATTAAATCCTGACAGCAGTTTTTTAACGGCAAAAGAGGATATGCTCTGGCGAAACTGTGGCCCTTAATATTTTGGCTTTCTTCATTTCTGTATTTCTTTCACCAGAAAGAAAAATCAAGATCAATAGTTTTTGGCAGGGACCTCTGGTTGAGTTAACAGGAAATGACCCTATAGTCTGCGTGCAGCATGAGAGGAACATTAAATCACGTCCGATTCTACAAGCCGATCATCTTCTCGCGATGTTCTCACGACCCAAATTTACCTCCGCAAGATTATCTTTTCCACACCTTGATGTAATCTACTTATCCTCATCTTGCCAGCAGTTTCTCAATTAGACCTCAAGCTCCGTTCGAATTTTGTTATAATAGGTATAAGTGAGCAAGGAGGGCTCTTTGAAGTGAGCAATCGTGACGCTCTGTTGCGTTAAGAGGGGCTGCCAGTGTTTACCCCTTAGGAAATGCTGTTTCATCTCCCGCTCAGCATTTGACGCAGTCCACGGGGAGCACAAGGACAAGCGTGATAGGCGTGAACTCACCCGCGGACGAGTGAAGGTGCGGTACTGAGGTCTGTCATCGACGGGCCTCGGAGCCTGCAAATGGATTTTAGCATCAAATAAAAGCAGTGGTGATGCACCACTGTAAATGCAGGTGGAGGAATAATGGGCTTTGTCTGCTGGTTTACATTCCGGCGTGATGGTTTAGTACAACCAGATGTTGCATTACAAGATGCATTAAAATTTAAAACAAGATTCACTACTTAATTTCAGGTTTTTCACAGGTTTAAAATGAAGTAAAGGCTATGTTCTTACATCATCTGGAATAAAGCTAATCTGTTGTAATTATATTTGAAGTAACTAGATAGATAGACTATGTTAATGCTTTAGATGCATTAAAAAAAAACAATGAACATTTAGTAATTTCAAAGTGCCTGTGGTGAAAATGATCTAGTATTTGTGCAAATACTATTACGTTGCTAATAATATGCAGTGAATGGCACTAAAAACATGTTAAACTGGATACAAAACATGTGAACACGAATCTAGCAATGTTTTAGGCTGGTCGTTGATGTGGCGCTAAAAGGTTAATGCTCTGTCGCGTTTGATACTGCGTACACTAACCCTAACTGAGAGTAAGGTAAAAGCATTTGCTGAAGCATCCATGCCATTTTATCTGTTTAAATTGAGCTCTTTTATTGTGAACGCTCTGAACCTTTAATGTACCAGGTGAGCTACTGAGCAAGTTTACTACATCAGAACAGCTATACATATTCAGTTGGTTATGTGATGCAAATGTCAATGTATTTGTTTGCTAATCATGCATTATGGTAAAGTATTTTCTGTCACATTCAGTCTAGTTATTTCTTGGTCTTGTGACAGAGCTCTGACACTCCTGTAATGCCTTGTCTTTTGTTTTCTTGCTCGAGCTGTGTGCTTTCCTGTCCATGTGATCTGTCTTGCGTGCGGGGCTTGGTGTTTTCAGTTTTGTGTTGGGATTCGGATATCCATGTGTTTGTCTTCTGTTGTGAGTAATTGGGGTGAGCATTCGCTTGTTCTCACGCGCCCGGTCCTGTTCTGTGAGCACGAGTTCTTGTCCACGTTTGTTGCCATGTAGCACGCGGTTTATGTTTACATCATGTTGTCTTGTGCTGTTTTATGCACAGTTTCTGTTTACACTGGCTGTGTGCTTTCATATCATCTTGTTTTGTGTGGACATATGGCTTGTCACGTGTGTTTCTTGTGCCATGTGCTCTCCTGTCTATTGTGTAACCCCGCCCGTTTTGTTTTCTCATTATTGGTTTGAATTGTCCCCATCTGTCCTCCCTCATTACCTGCCTTGTTTGTTCCCTATTTATTCTCCCTGTGCATGTCCTGTTCTGGATCGTTGTCGTTACCTGTCGAATGTTTGTCGTCGTAAGTCAAGTCAAATCTAGTCAAGTAGAGTCTAATCTAGTCTAGTCTAGTATAGTCAAGTCAAGTCAAACCTAGTCTAGTCATGTTTTCCACCTCAGGGTAATTTTGTTTGAGTTTCTGTTTTATTTTCACAAGTAATAAAAGTCCTTTTTTACTGCATCATTGAGTCCTTGCATTTCCCTTCATGCCCAACCCTGACAATTTTCAGCTCATTCCATACAGTGGCACTGTGCAAGGAACCCCAAAAATGAGTCGTTAACCACTAATATCTGTAATCATAATTTGTAGGAAAAGGAATCAGAATGGTTGGTGTTTTACTAGTGTTTATTTCAGCTGGAAACTGATGATTTGCATGTAGAGGTACCTTTTTTTGCAAAAAAGCAGAATATGGGCATGTTTTTCCAAGAAATTAATTTTAGTTGATTTTAGTTTTATTAATTAATTACATGTAAGTTCAATTCGAACGTATTGTGAAAAAAAACATGAATTAACAATTAATAATAGTATATTTATAAATGAACGTTAATCTAGATTTACTTTAAACTAGATGATATTTTAAGTTCTGCTACATTTATTTAACCACAGTTTAAATGATTAATATTTGATTTGATTTGGATATATGTAGGACAAGATGTCTTGCATAAAACTAAGTTTCTTGGAGAAAGAAACTTGCATAATAGTCTATTTTTATCATTGTTCAGACACCCGCACTTCACCCTGACAGGATGAACCATTTCTATTATTGTTAGAGGAACCTTTCTATTAATCCCACCGATGTACAGTAGCTCCACTCGCCTGTCTGCATTTCCTCCAAATGATTTCCTGCAGAATGACCCTCTGTCAAACCCAGCTTTAATCTTAGGTTGGTCTCACCTGTACAATACAAGAGAGGAAAACACAGCCTGCAGCATACACCTCGACCTCTGACCTCTGACCTCTGGCAGGTCTGGGAGCAACGGATGATAGACAGATGCTAGAGCAGACATGAGCACTAATGATGGATGTTTGCCCTGGTTGGAAAGACCTGAGGACGTTTGTCTTCCAGACATGATTGCTCTTTTCCGATACCTAGTGAGCTGCCTACGGAGACAGCATTTTTAGACATCACAGGTGCGCTTCCAATGCGAGGGCCATTCCAGAATTTAGGATGCCTCCTAAGGTTCCTCATTTTGCACAGATTCTCAGGCAGCATCGCATGTGTCCTTCTGAAAAAGAATGCACTGCGACAAGCTCAGTGAAATACATTAAATAGCTGATGAGGCCAGAGAAATAATGATTATTCATAACACTATATCACTCTTAACATTTTTTTAACTCAAGTACTTAAAAATTAACTAGTTCCCCACCAATGATTCTTTTTTTTTTTTTTTAAGTTGCCAGTCACCACAATCATTTTCACAAACTGGCCCTCAAAGTATTTATTTTTTTAATATATAGATATATGAACATGCAATATATCAAAAGAAATAACCCAATGTAACAAAGGGGACTCACAGGCAGGGATCCAATCGCTTGTCTTTAATAAGAATGGTCGTACAGGCACATGGTCAGGACAAACAGAGAGCATACATAAACGGTAATCCAGGCAGGGGTCAGAAAGGCAGGCAGACAGATTTAGGTGCGATAATCCAGGTGAGTAGTCAAGACAGGCAGATACAATCACGAGTGATATTCCAGGCACAGGTCGGGGCAGGCAGAACCGGATCACAAACGGGTAACAGCAGAATCAGCAACAGAATAAACAAGACAGGAATAATAACGCTCAGAATTGTCAACCACGGCTAATCAAGACTTTGCATTGTGTGCACAGATAGTGGAGTCTTTTATAGTTCATATGATGGATGACAGCTGGTGTGACAAACAGTCATGATGGTGTCCAGCTGGTGTGTGCAATCAGTCCAATGTGTGGGTTTCTGGGAAATGTAGTGTAGTGTAGTGTCAGTATATGTGAGCTCCCTCTGGTGACCAGAGAGGGCAGCGCGGAGCTCATATTCATAACACCCAACCATTTATTTTCTAGCTTAATGCACTCTTTTTTTTAATCAACAGTAGAATGTGGGTGTTTCATAAAAAAAAAAAAAAAGAGCAAAAAGTTTAGAAAAAAGTGTTTTTGTCAAACTACATTCAGATCAGATTCAAAACGACAATCATAACACAGATGGAGTGGATGGAGTTCATCAACACCTCAAAGCTTCACAGTCCTAAAGCTCGTCCTGCTCCACATTTCATTTACAATCATCAGGCCGTTTTGATTAATATGCCGTTTAATGTTGATGATCACGTTATTTTACATATGCTATCGCTTGTTTCTGCTTCTTCTTTACATATGTTTGATCAGGAGATTCTGCACTCTTTCAGATGATGTCACAGCACCCCCTACCACTCCTTCAACCTTAACATACAATTTAATGTGTTTTTAGTGCCACTTACTGCACATTATTAGCAACGTAATAGTTTTTACACAAATACTAGATCATTTTCACCACAGACATGCCTGGTTTGAAATTACTAAATGTATAAAAATATTGTTCTGAGGGGGAAAAACACATTGACACATGCATTATCTGGTTTGCCTGACTGGTTTTGGCCACCGTTTTAGTATTTTTTCGTATTGTTTTAGTGCCTTTAGCCAGATAGTCAGCAGGAATGTTATTAAACTTTGGTTACACTTTCTTTTAAGGTGTTGTAGATGCATGAAATTATGCATAATTTATAGAGGGTTTTGGCCACGTTACTTTTCATCTGGCTTCCAATCTAAACTGGATAAACACCAACTCAAGCAGGCTGGGACCATCTTAAATTAGCTAAGACTAGACATTTCTTTTTTCTTTAGGAGTGCACTTAATTTTATTAAACAATTTTGTGTTTATGTGGGCTGTTTGTTTATCAGACCATGAATTCATTATCTTAGCAACATGAAATCGTCATACTCTCTTGAAATCAATTGTCTGTGTGTGCAGAGAGTTCCAAATTACCCACTTATGTGCTTCCATGATGGTTAGTATGCTATTTAGACAGCTAATGTGTGATGCTGTAAAGGTTTGTTCTGAGGGCAAACTGTTCACAAGTGTGATGTACAGCGTAGTGCCAACCACCAGTCCATACAAACATGTAACCTATCCATCCAAAACAGATGCAAAGAAAGAAGCAAGATTTCCTTTCACGCAAACACTGCAAAAAAAAATTCAGCATGCAAAAATATGACAATAAAACACAAGTGAGGTGAAAAAATTCTACTTGATAAGAACATCTTAAAACACGACAAAAATCTGAGCAATTTTCAATATTGGATTCAAACAGGACAAATGTCTTGAAACCAATGCAAAAATAGTCAAATTTTTTATTTTATTTTTATTTTTTTGTGGTTGGTTTTAAATAAATGTAAAGAACATAATATTTTAAAAATCTATGTGATTTTTTTTATTTTTTTGTGGTTGGTTTTAAATAAATGTAAAGAACATAATATTTTAAAAATCTATGTGACAGAATACACAAACATTGTTTTCTAAAAATAAGAATCGTTGTGCTCTTAAAATAAGAAAATATGTCTTGAAATTTCTGATTTCAGGATTGACTATGACAAAACATACTGAACACATTAAAAAGATCCTTAATTAATAATATTAATGAGAATATTCAAGTTACATTTTATCCAAACAAGCAAAATAATCTTTTACTTTAGTTCCAGGTGAGTTCATTTATATCAGATGGGGAAAAACAAGCTTTATTTTTTGACTCGTCAAGAGATCATTTTTTGCAGTGAATATGCAAATTTTCATCAATTTTATTCCACCTACAAAGTAGAAGTGCCAAGTACAAAATGTTTCAGGGTTCAACTCTTTGCCAGTACCTTGGATTCTGTTTTCGTATTTGATCAATCTCATCATCCTATTGCAAGAAATAAGGCTGCGTTTGTCTGCAATGACATTTTACAAAAGGGGGAAAGATTTGAAATTACCAGAGATTAAGATGTTCCAAAGGGAAAACTAATCTCTTGATGGAGACAGTGCTTTGTGTTAAAGCAACTCTGTGCTATAAAGCATCATTGTGTGTTGCCTTTGTGCAGAGAGGCTTTGTACTGGAGAGCTTCCGGTCTTTTTCAGCACATGATGGTCTCATAAAAGCACTGCTTTTCACTTGAAAAAAGGATTGCTTTTGTGATATTAGTTGGATTTCAGGTGCACTTCCTTCTGGTGCCGCACTCTTGACTGCTAGTATATCTCCACGTTATGGCTCCTATTTCTCAGTTAAATTGCTGTCTATACATTTGTCTAAGTGCTCTGTCTGGGGATAGTTCATGGTTGGATGAATACATTAGCTGACGAGTACATTTTCTCCCCCTAAAGAACCAAGTCAAGTTTATTTTTAGATTATCCTCTGCTGCTTGGCGGTTATAGTAGGCCTTCCAATTTTAGAGAGGCTTGAAAAAAGCACATCCCGTGTCTTCTTCATTGAAAATGTTGAAATCTTCAGCAGGGTGATCTGAAAACTCTGGATCATTAGGTCAACTCATGATGGACTTTTCTTCATGGTGCGCTGAGAATACATGGTGTGTCGTGTTGTCTCATTTAGCTACTGCTGTCTGCAAATAGTACACACTACTGTATACACAAGCTGTCTCACAGCTCAGTCATTTCCTCTTTCATTTATTTTTTCAGAGTGAAACTCAAAGATTTATGCAGCCTATTATAAATAATGATTTCCACTGATGCCAAAGTTATCTACAGCTGTATATGATCTAACTTTGGTAACACTTTGTTTTCAAGTCTGAATTGTCGAGTCAGCAGAGTTTGCAGTGTCATTCCACAAGCCTGACTGCTCGTTAATACTTTCTGCTGTCAGGCGTAAATGAACAAGCCGACGAGCAGCAACATAACAATTGGAGCGTCCAAATGCAAACTGATTCATTGCAATTACCTGGTGAAAGAAACTGCAGGACTGTTGGATGGAAAAACTGCCATCTCTCTCTCTTATTCTCCTTTTGGGGGATGATTACATTGATATCCATCAGAGTAAAACATTTATGCAAAACACAAAACACGTGCCATTTACATTTATGCATTTATCAGACACTTTTATCCAAAGTGACTTGCATTGCATTCAAGAAACACATTGATATTCTAATCAGTTCTTGCTTTCTGGAATCGAACCCTGACCTTGATGTTGCAAGCGGCACTCTCAACTGTTAGAGTGACAGGCTTGAGCTATGTACCAAAACTGCAGTTTACATCCGAAACTAGAGGCAGTAAATCAGCAAGCAATTTAAATCCCAGTAAATTGACTAGCACAAACCTTAGTAAATCACCTTGCATGATTAATTTAATGTTGCTTCTGAAAGGAAAACTCCTATAAATTCCTTTTCAACACAAATGTTTCATTGCATGTCTTTAGTAAATCCTGAGGGGAGAGTTTTATACCAGAGATACTAAAAACACTTAAAGACATTAATATTTTGACATACTGGAGTTGTTCGGTAGCTCAGCTGGTACAGAATTGTTATACTATACAGATTGTTTAACAGTGACAAGTGGAAAATTATCCTGTAAAACATGAATTACAACAAAAAAAGCCAAAAGACTTCTAGAAGCAAGCTAAAAAGGCATGGTTGCGTCAGCAATACATGGGGTCAATGCATTGGAAGTTTTCGGGAAGTAAAGGTTGAAAACCCCAGATCTAGCCAGCGAAAACACCTAAAAAGTGCTTCCACCTTAAAGAAGCTGGCATTTCTTCTCCCAGCATTTAAATCCCCATTTAAGCCGGGCATATGATGACCTTTGCAATGTAAATATTGTCCTTTGAATCACATTAACACCAAAGACACGTAATTTTTCATGCAAAAGTGAGTGTAAAACCTTCACCTCAAATTCCCTTGACCCAATGCCCCCGTTTCTTTTGCTTTGTAGCCTGATTGCAATAATCAGGAGGCTCAGGCTCATTATAATACACACTGGGAGGTTTCAGAAATGCTGTACATGTTTGATTAACTTTTTAAACTAAGTATCATCAAGGGACTTTCGTTTTCCTTCAACCCCATGCCCATGAGAGTCACATAGCCAGTAGATGGAAGGTATAATATAGTCGAATATGCAAATTGTCTCTCCACCAGCATGGGGTTTGTAAGTAGGCACGGTGCATTTGTCTCTCCTGTCTAAATCTTTGCATTATGTCATTCGTGAAATCCACACAATAGCATGCAATGAGACACGCCAAATTGCTCTCTGAGGATACGTTAGTGGAGATGCTGCAATTAAAGAGATTTTAGCATAGAGCCATCTTGTCAGCTGATGGTGAGTGCTTATTCTGTGTCGCATTTAGCACAGAAAAGCTTGGGAAAGTGTAATAGAATGCCGCTGGAAATCAGGCTTCCAGCTTCCGAACTTGTGTGGAAAAACACAGCTCAGGTTTTTGCTGAGTTGAAGGTGGGGGATGCAACTCAAAAGTTTATGATGAGCATTTAAAATGATTCAGTGCATCAAAGTTCACACATTGTGTTGATAAAACGTTTTAGCAAAAGTTTGCTAAGTGAGGTGAGCAAAACAGAAAATGATCCCATCTGTTGATAATCGTACTCCTGATAATCCTGCTGAAAAATACTGCCATAACATAATTTTGATTGCTAGAAAACCTCACAATTGGAAAATAAACACCTGAAAAGTTACTATTGCTCTCTTGTTTCATCTTTAGTAATCTTCATGGCTGGAGTTTGCATATATCAAGTAAGAATATCCCACATCCATTATTTGAGCACCCTCAGGCCTTTCTTTTATAACAAAAGATCTGATACTATTAATGTTCATAGAATATTCACAGTTAGATATAGATAGCTATTCAACTATAGATAGCTATTCAGCTATTAACTACTTTTTTTGGTTTTCACGACGCAGAACAATTTCCAATAATGATGGGAATGAAGTGTGAGAAAATATTACATCACTACATTTGGTAACACTATTTAGTTGACATGTAGTTGCAAAGTTACTTATGGTTAGTAGAATGTCTAAAGTGTCACATCGCATTGTCTTGTATGCGCACAGTCTAGTGAACTGAGGTAACTATCAAATGTACTGTCTTGGCAAATAAATGCCAAACTGTTTACTTTGATACTTGTTTGTTTAGAAAATGTCTTTATGTGCAGTACAGAATCATTCACAAGCTGTTCATCCAGGTGTTGAACTTAAAGACCTTCATCGCTGGCAAACATTTGGATTTTTTTGCAGGTCTTGTTTCAATCAATTATATGAAAAAGTCTGTACTTCATCCAGCATTACTTGTGTTTTCTATACTGCTTTATTAGTAGTTTCAACACACTTACATGGCAATTTGTTTGGTACATTGGTGGCTTATTCACATTGTAAGTTTTTGTATGATCTTCTTTGGGGGTTAAAGGGTTAGTTCACCCACAAATTCTGTAATTAATTTCTCACTCTTATGTCCTTTCAAACCCGTAATACTTATGTTCATCTCATTCTCCTGTTACGCTGCACATTTGAGCTTCAGCAAGAACCAATGAGGTTCATTCTCGTGTTACGCGTCACGTTTGAGCTTCAGCGAGAACCAATGAGGTTCATTCTCGTGTTACGCGTCACGTTTGAGCTTCAGCGAGAACCAATGAGGTTCATTCTCGTGTTACGCGTCACGTTTGAGCTTCAGCAGGAACCAATGAGGTTCATTCTCGTGTTACGCGTCACGTTTGAGCTTCAGCGAGAACCAATGAGGTTCATTCTCGTGTTACGCGTCACGTTTGAGCTTCAGCGAGAACCAATGAGGTTCACTCTCGTGTTACGCGTCACGTTTGAGCTTCAGCAAGAACCAATGAGGTTCATTCTCGTGTTACGCGTCACGTTTGAGCTTCAGCAAGAACCAATGAGGTTCATTCTCGTGTTACGCGTCACGTTTGAGCTTCAGCAAGAACCAATGAGGTTCATTCTCGTGTTACGCGTCACGTTTGAGCTTCAGCAAGAACCAATGAGGTTCATTCTCGTGTTACGCGTCACGTTTGAGCTTCAGCAGGAACCAATGAGGTTCATTCTCGTGTTACGCATCACGTTTGAGCTTCAGCGAGAACCAATGAGGTTCATTCTCGTGTTACGCGTCACGTTTGAGCTTCAGCAAGAACCAATGAGGTTCATTCTCGTGTTACGCGTCACGTTTGAGCTTCAGCAAGAACCAATGAGGTTCATTCTCGTGTTACGCGTCACGTTTGAGCTTCAGCAAGAACCAATGAGGTTCATTCTCGTGTTACGCGTCACGTTTGAGCTTCAGCAAGAACCAATGAGGTTCATTCTCGTGTTACGCGTCACGTTTGAGCTTCAGCAGGAACCAATGAGGTTCATTCTCGTGTTACGCATCACGTTTGAGCTTCAGCGAGAACCAATGAGGTTCATTCTCGTGTTACGCGTCACGTTTGAGCTTCAGCAAGAACCAATGAGGTTCATTCTCGTGTTACGCGTCACGTTTGAGCTTCAGCAAGAACCAATGAGGTTCATTCTCGTGTTACGCGTCACGTTTGAGCTTCAGCAAGAACCAATGAGGTTCATTCTCGTGTTACGCGTCACGTTTGAGCTTCAGCAAGAACCAATGAGGTTCATTCTCGTGTTACGCGTCACGTTTGAGCTTCAGCAAGAACCAATGAGGTTCATTCTCGTGTTACGCGTCACGTTTGAGCTTCAGCAAGAACCAATGAGGTTCATTCTCGTGTTACGCGTCACGTTTGAGCTTCAGCAAGAACCAATGAGGTTCATTCTCGTGTTACGCGTCACGTTTGAGCTTCAGCAAGAACCAATGAGGTTCATTCTCGTGTTACGCGTCACGTTTGAGCTTCAGCAAGAACCAATGAGGTTCATTCTCGTGTTACGCGTCACGTTTGAGCTTCAGCAAGAACCAATGAGGTTCATTCTCGTGTTACGCGTCACGTTTGAGCTTCAGCAGGAACCAATGAGGTTCATTCTCGTGTTACGCGTCACGTTTGAGCTTCAGCAAGAACCAATGAGGTTCATTCTCGTGTTACGCGTCACGTTTGAGCTTCAGCAAGAACCAATGAGGTTCATTCTCGTGTTACGCGTCACGTTTGAGCTTCAGCAAGAACCAATGAGGTTCATTCTCGTGTTACGCGTCACGTTTGAGCTTCAGCAAGAACCAATGAGGTTCATTCTCGTGTTACGCGTCACGTTTGAGCTTCAGCGAGAACCAATGAGGTTCATTCTCGTGTTACGCGTCACGTTTGAGCTTCAGCAAGAACCAATGAGGTTCATTCTCGTGTTACGCGTCACGTTTGAGCTTCAGCGAGAACCAATGAGGATCATTCTCGTGTTACGCGTCACGTTTGAGCTTCAGCAAGAACCAATGAGGTTCATTCTCGTGTTACGCGTCACGTTTGAGCTTCAGCGAGAACCAATGAGGTTCATTCTCGTGTTACGCGTCACGTTTGAGCTTCAGCGAGAACCAATGAGGTTCATTCTCGTGTTACGCGTCACGTTTGAACTTCCGCAAGAACCAATGAGGTTCATTCTCGTGTTATGCATTTCCATATGGATCGCATCATGATCATTCATAAGAAATCCCCAACTTGTAGAATGACAACAATAAACTACTCATGTTTTAAAGTAGCTAGTCTTCACTCAAATGGAGCAGATATCAAAATATTGGCCGCATTTTATGAGCGTTTGCGAAATATGAAGCTGACTGTGCATTTTATTCACATCAGATCCATTGAACGAGCAAGTGATTGTTATATTGTTATTTTTTACAAGGCTGCTAAAAGGTTACTTTCCTCAATGTCAGATTTATTTCTTTCCTTGATGTTACTGCAGACTGACACATTGCTTGCCACATTGCAGAGCAAACATATTTTTATTTCAAAGCATAACCCATCATAGAGACATGCTGAGGCGTATTGAGACTCGCAGGAAAATTGTGAGGAAAGACTGTGAATGCGGGATGCTAACATGCGGTTGGGGGGGGGGGGGGGGGGTAGAGTGTGAGAAACACAGAGAGAAAGGGAAAGAGGGAATGTATAAAAGAAAGTGACTACAGATGACACAGTCTCTTTTTGTTCTTTCTTCCTCATTTTTCCTGAAAGCCCTGCATTTAATTAATGCCGAGAGTGTTCCTGACAGCCACATCCCAGTGACGTTGGCATTATTTATTCACAATTTTTTAATATTGCCCAAAACATCCTCAGGCATGGTGCTGTCTGCTTTATAAAACCCTAATCTCCCTTTTGCTAAATATCACAGTAGTGGCGAATTGGAAAATAGAAGAGGCGAGAGAAGACAAACATCAATGGCATGCTAATATCCATTCGCTGGGAAAAAAAACCTTCACAGACATCACCTCGGATAAACTGTCTGCTTAATGTTATATGACTAGTGCTTGTATTATTCAACGGCTGCTTGTGAACTTCCATTGCATAATAAAAACACTGCATTTACGTTTGATCTTTGGCCAGTAACCCCTGGCCACTGTGGCACAAAGGGCAGTTGCTCATTCTCTTGTATTTTGTCCTCGGAGATATTGCTTTCCTTGAGTTCCCCGGGTTGCCAGCCAAGAAAAGGGCAATAATGCAATGATCAAAATGATTTGTACCCCATTCAGAAGCTCTCTGCAGCTGGAGAACTGTCAGCGTGGTGGAGGGAGTCATGCTGATGTAAATGCGCTCATAAAATTTGCCAAGTGTAAATTGCTCCATCTACTGGATGCATGTTTTGTCCATACAGGATGTGATTTGCTCTATCATTTTGAGTCATTTTGCCTCAGACATTCATTTTGAGTTCCTGCACTGGATGGAAAATGTTAATTACATAATTATCATGTTGTTTCTCCAATTTATTGTCGAGGTATAATCATTTAAATGGTGGTTGTCATAAATTGTTCTTAGGGTAATGTAAGAAAGATTACAAACTCTTTTCAGAGATTTTCGATTTCATTTCTCCAAACATGCAGCACGTTAAATCATTAAGACATCAGTAGCAGGCTGGGTAGAAAGAAAGGAGTTTGTTATATCTAGCAGTGAAACAAAAGAGATTATTGGGTCTCAAATGCTTTCTGTCAACTTTCTATCATGCCCCATTAAACATCATTTTCTGTTTGAATTTTGTAATCAACTTAAAGTTATTTGGGAGCTGAGACATTTAAAAACAAAATATAGATCATACATACAGATCTATAAAACCTGGAGAAAGCTATATTTGCCGATTTAAAAATACAGAAAACATCTGAAGAATGGAACATGAATGCAATACATTCGTTATAAGCTTTTTAATTGAAAAAGCATGGTCTATCATCGATGCTTGAGGTTTAGACCTTTTTTAATGATAGATCATTTGTCAAGATTAATGATATTGTTGTCACACCATCAAGGACTCTTAGCTCTTAGTTTGTTTCCATCCAGTCACATGTTTCTTTGTTTCAGTTTTCCCGTAACACGTTAATCATCATGGATACTAATCATCACAGCTGTCATTTCTGTTCATCACCGTATGCATATTAATTCTTCTTGCTCACTTTTCTGTGGTTGTTCATGTTGACTACATGTGAGTAAAAACACTGCTGTTACGTTACCTTCATCTGAGGATTACCTTCGGTTGGTTTTTATTAAACTCCTCATTGTCGTCTTCATCTGTTAGAGAACAACCAACCATAAATTGGAAAATGAGTTATAAACTTGTTGCACAGAATAGCTGTTCACCTCCACCGTCAAATTCTGCCATATCAACTCCCCCTACCCCTTGGACGACGATATTAAGTCGATGTACCGGGTATGGGTGAACTTTATACACCCTTGGGAGCTCCCAGACATGGAAGGACTGGAATCTTCTTCGTCCCCCAATCTGGTACCCAGCCAGACCTAGAGCTCAACCCACCACAACCTTCTTTACCCTCGTCGGTCTTCACACGCAGTGTTGCCAACTACTTTCAAAGGAAAGTCGCTAAAGCCTGGCCCAAAAGTCGCTAAATGTCGCTAGGTGACGTCACGGTGGTCCCCAGCCGTCCTGTCAACGGGGGGTGGGGTGCAGAGTGATCGTCCTGCCAACGGGGGTGGGGGGGTGGTGGGGTGGAGGAGGTGCAGAGCAATCCTCCTGTCAACGGGGGTTGTTCACAGCAGCACTCGCTGCTCCTTGAGAAAGGTAAGAACAATATGTGATTTCACTTCAGAAAGTCTCTAAAAGTTGCCAATAACTCCAGATAAAGTCGTCGCTAGATTTGTCGCTAGTCGCTTTTTGGAAAAATTGTCACTAGGGGGGTCTGAAAACTCGCTAAAAAACTCAACAAAGTCACTAATTTGGCAACACTGTTCACACGTTGATGCTTCCGCGACAGCACACGTGCAAAATAAATATCCAGATAGCCACGCACACATCTTCATGCTGGTACTTAAGTGTAAAAAACAATACGAAAGCAGACAAAGATGCCAAGTCACTACACAATAACAAACCGATTCCACAAGACTTCTCCTTGCTAACAGCTACTTCGATGTAAAAATGAACAGAATGAAAGTATGTAAACAAAACTTGCATGCTTCTCAAGCTCCAATGATGATCGCGTCGCCTGAGTTTCTCAACTCTCAGATATCTCAGATCTCAACTCAGATGTGAATCTCAACAGTGATTACACCACAAAACAGACACAGCACATATCAGCTACAGTTAAAAGACAAACAAAAAAGATACTTTTTGAGATTAGCTTTAAACTCCTGCAGTGCAGAGGCAGTTCTAATGGAAACAGGTGGACCGTTTCAAAGTTTTGGTGCAGCAACGGAAAAGGCGCGATCTCCTCTTGATTTTAATCTTGCCCGAGTAACCTTTAACAGTCTCTGATTGGATGACCTAAGAGATCTTCCAGGATTGTGGACAGATAAAAGATCGGAAATATATGCTGGAGCTAATCCATTTAAAGATTTAAAAACTAGCAGCAGGACTTTAGAAACACTGATGTGTTTACCTTCATCTGAGGATTACCTTCGTTTGGTTTTTTATTAAAGTATTTTGAACTCTTCAACCTTCGACCGCAAGAAATTGTGAACTACCCTTCTGCCAGAACTTGAGAAGAGGACAGAGCCGACTCTCGCCCGGAAGATGAGCTCCAGAGTGAGCCCGCGACACCAGCGATGGAGGGAAGACATGAAAACCGAGACAACGCCTCCCACCTGGTACCATCCGTCTGTTCGGATTTAGAAACACCATCATTGATCGTTTCTAACATGCCTCCTTCACCGCCGAGCTCAGCCAGTCCTCCAACTCCTGCCTTTTCAGTCAGGAACTCCTTGCTGGGACAGGATATTCCTCCATCATCATCGTCTTGCTTTGAGACAAATATTTTACCTTAAATCTATTCACGAACATTAAACTCGTTGAGAAGAGAGAAAATCCAGCAAATTTCATAAAAGTGGAATGAAACGGAAGTTGCGATAATCTTTTCTTTCTTATTGTGGCGTATTTCCAAGTCTAACACAGTCTTGAACAAGAGCAGGGCTTGATGGTGTCCGTGGGCATTTGATTAGATGGTTGGATGGTTGTGGTTTGCTAACTTTATATGTGCCGATTCATCTAATAAATTGATTCTGAACTGTGACTCCAGCGGCAGCAGACGAGGAAAATAAGCTGATTTTAAGCTTTTAACAGCCCTCCAAATACAAATTGGACACTTCTATGAAACAATTTGTAAATATTTTATGATTGCTAATGCTATTGCATTGCAGTCAATGGACTAAAATGTGTTTACAGCCAGAGACGGTGTAGTAAAGACATTTACCAGCAGGGACTAACTGGCCAATGCTAACCAGGCCAGCCTTCACCCAAAGGGACTGATAAGACAAAACGCTCCACATTCATGACAGCAGCTCGTTAAATTGTTCCCATCGTTGTCATTGCGCTCTCTGTTAAGCCATCCTGGATTGAAAATAAGCAAACAACAGGGGGGATGTGGCTTGTCTGAACTTGCTCAAAGCTCACGTATCGAAATGAAAAATGAATGCACCGACCAAATGTTAGATGGCCCATGGGCAACCTCCACCATTCTAACCCAATCATTCGACTTTTTTTATTTTTTCCACCTCGAATATGTTTGCTCTTATTGCCTGAGCAAAGTAATTTTCCCCAGCTCGGCAATGTTGGTCTCTTAAGCAAAGATGAATGAGTCCCGCAGTTCCCCGTAATGCTTTAGTTTCCCCTGGAAAATGAGAAAATGTAAAGATGGCCCTTCAACATGCTGCCCTGTCTGCATTTGACATCATAAAATCGGTGTGATTTTCCTGTTATAACTGTAAATGTCTTGACCTGAATATGATTTGAGATTAACACAGGTGCTGCTATGTCAACATTCAAGACAAATGGCTGACACGCTGGCTATGTTTTTGTCGTCATCCCTCTTTCTCTCTCGGAGAGATTTGAACCTCGGGCCACACACTGCTGTCGTGAAGCTTTGGATCTTTTTTCATTACCAGAGAGAACAAGGTTTATGCCATGGTCTGCTAGTCAGTTCATTACGCATAAGACAGAAATACAAGGATTCAATTAAACTAGGCTTTGATTTGACCTATAGGATTTCTCCAGGAAGAAACAGAGACTGTGCAAATGTAGCAGCTTTCTGGCAGGAGCAGAGCAACACTACCGATGGTCTTGCATACATGCATTTTAAACTGAATTTTCGCCCGTCTTCAGTGTCACATGATCCTTTAGAAATAATTTCAATATTTTGATTTGGTGCTCAAGAAACATTTCTTATTATTATCAAATTTAAAAACAGTTGTGCCGCTTAATATTTTTGTGGAAATCGTGATTCATCAGGATTTGCTGATGGATAGAAAGTAAGCAAAGTAACAGCCTTTATTTTAATAGATATGTATATATGTTTACTGTCTCTTTTGATCGGTTGAATGCATCCTTAATAAATAAAAGTATTAATTTTGTCAAAGACTTTTGAACAGCTCTCTCTCTTGTATATGTGTATAGATAGATAATAGTATCTATAAATAATATAAATAAATAATATAATAATATAAATGATCAAATTTTATTTTTTAAATAATAAAATGAAATTTTCATTGATTTTTACTGTACTAATTTACTAAAATGAGATTGAGTGTGAAAAAGGACTATTTTGGAAACCATGTTTGGTTGTTCCAGTTTGCTCAGCTGTAAATCTTTATGCACATGAAACAGTGTGTTTTGTTGTTTGGAAGCTTGTCTGGATTAAACTGTGTATTTTGAAATGACCTACCGTCATGCTATTGACAAATGTAGTCCGCTATTACTTTTAGTTGCTCATCAACATGTCTGTCATGCATTGATCATGTATTGCATGAAAGAAAATGGGCGTATGTGAAAACGAGAGAAGAGGCATCTAATAAGATGTCAGAGCGACGGAAGCACGTCTTCATTCAGAAAAGCCGTTGACTTTATTTCCATAACCAAGGCAACCTAGCAGCCGACTCTATCTGTACGGCGAGGCAAGAGGGCTTTTCCTTCCGACGCCCTTGCAAATTTTTATCTTTCTTATCTTTCTCCCTACCCAGCTGAGTCCATGCCAAGTCTTTTTCCCCCGTTTCTCTCGTTATTTATTCAGTAGGCGAACGGTTTGTCCTCTGGTGCAGTTGCCGTGTGTGAGGGGGTGGGAGAGGCCACCAAGAGAAGGAATAAAGTGTTCTTTGTGATCAGGGATCTGAGCTTCCCAGCAAGCCAAAGGATCCTAGCTCAAAAAGGCTGTTTCAGGATCTGTGAGGAAAAAGCCAAGGCCAGGTTTAACATCTGATGGTGCTCTTTTTGGTTGTCTGATGAAGCGCAGAGGTATGTTTATTCGAGGGCACGGTGGCCACTTTACAAAGTTCATAGAGTCTCAAGGAATTAGTTTGTCAGTTAAATGTGACAAGAACAAATGGATGAATGTTTCTCTGATTGTTACCCACTCAGCTGGGTATCTTAAAGCGTATTTTAAAGTTGCAGTAGATTAAGCATTACATAGAATTCAAGCCTCACTATAACCCCATTAAAGCCAAACAACTGCTGCAAAGTGTACAAATATTACCTAAAAGAGATCACCTATAATTAATAGAAAATAGCCATAAAAACTAAATTTAAATAAAATTGTATATAGATAAAAACACACACATATATATAATCCCATCTATATTCAGAGTTTATACATATACAGTGGTACCTCGAGATATTAAATTAATTCCGAGGCGGCCTTCGTATAATGAGTTTTTCGTATCTTGGAACACATTTTACATGTAAAATGGCTAATCCGTTCCAAACCCTCCAAAAACACCCCATTAAATTTCAAAATAAAGCTAAATTGATCTATAAACAATGAAATAACGTAAAATGTCGAAGCTTACCTTTCGAGTGAGGCTATCTCCGAAAGTGGCGGCAGAGGAGGAGGAGGACAAACGGCAGATAACGTATGTACGTACACTTAACTTTACGAAAACACATAAAAAGTGTAAAGTTTGGGGTGCGGAGTGGCTGAGCTAAAGCACACCAGCACGTACGTATAGAAGATGCATGATGGGAGGGATGCTGTCCAATTAGAGAGAAGGATCTCATGGCTTGGCTAGCATCAGGAACCAATGGGAGAGCAGGAGGATGGTGGCGAGTCTACTATAACTAAGATGGCGGCGTGCGGCGCGAGTTTCAAAATGGTTATGGGGCGAATCTTGGACTTTCAGAAACCTTTCGTATCTTGAAAACTTTTCGTATGTAGAGCAGTAAAATTTTTCGTCTTTGCTTTCGTAACTTCAATTTTCCGTAGGTTGAGCCTTTCGTATCTTGAGGTACTACTGTACATATATCAATCAACACACTGGAAGCCCTTGACCAATCACAACACACTGATCCAGCCAACCAATCAGAGCACAGTGTGCTTTCAGAAGGAGGGGCTTCATAGAGACAGGAACTAAACAGAGCGTTTCTGACAGAGGAGCCGCAACAATGGAGAATGTGTGGAAAATAAGGTGTGTTTTGAACATTCAAGTATGAAATCTATGGTTTCGCCCGTATTGGCTTGCATTAAACAACAAGAGTTTGGAGCGAGACTGATTGAGTGAATCCCTCCACCGTAGTGTTTTTGAATTCAGACTCGTCCGTATCCTCTCAGCAGGGCCCTGCACAGCACATACCGATACCCTTCATCGCTTTCAGTGCTGCTGTTCTGCAGGTCTTGTAAAACGCTCGCTGTGCAACCGAGATAGCATTCCTCCAAATATTGTCCTCCGGGGGCCACGATTGGCTGACTCCCAGGGTTCATTGAATGGGCTACTGGGAGTGTGCAGAGGTAAATAGTTGATGAGAGATTGCGCAGATTAATTAGCTCAGCTCATTGTCTTGGCTAATTCAGTCTTCCGCATGACCAAGCCTGAAACATAACCTGTTTTACAAAAAAATAAAAGAAAAGAAGGGCATATAAATCCCCCCCATCTCTGCTTTCAGATTCCAAACAAATGCTATATACATTTTCCAGATTAAATGCAAATGACAGTGGCATTTTCATATTTGTACTCTGTGAGAAAATTAGCATGTTAATGATGTGAATCATAATGAGCTGCTGTGTTGATTCTCTAATGACATAAAGTGTGTGTTTGTCTATATTAGCTGATAATTCCAGTAATGCTTATCTGGTAATATTTTATATGCATTTTCAAAGTTGGCTTTTGGAAAAATGAACCTGAATCTGACCAACTGACATTAAATTATGTTGAAACATTCATAATTATTATGCATGCAGATTTTATGACCTCACGCTGAATACTTAAGATGCTGCATGGAAGCATCTCCATCTTTCTTTTAAATCCACGCACACATCAAGTTATTATGCAAGTGCAAGTTATTTATGCTGAATGAAACGAAAGCAGTTCTCGTAATATGAATCATAAGCTAATGCATGCAAAGCGTGCAAGCCTCCATATGCACACAATCATAATTCTGTGTCATGCAGGGACAGATACTTTATGTACATGTGAACGACACACTAATGAGTTCACGGTGGTGTGGCATAAATCTCCACAGCGTCCAGGCCGTCATGAGGGTCACTCAGCACTCCAGGTTATTCCTGCCTAGAATAGTCCAGAAAACAAACGACTATGTAGGAATGACCAGCAAGGTTTGATAAATTCCCCACATTTCCAGCAAATGAGTGCAGTCAGGCGCACATTAGAGCAGAATGGCAGTGACATTAAATATTCAGTAGTGCTCTTATTAATGTTCATCCCATCAGCCAAATGCCAATCCTTACCGAGAGAGTGATAGAATGATTATTTTTGCTTCTATTTCCTCCCACCCTGTCGTCCCGAGTCCCCTTTTCTGAAGAAAAAACCCCTGTGAAAAGGGCATGCGCGCAGATGGCAGCAAATGCGGTGGGTTTCAATTACAGTCTGAATGCCAAACACTATCCACTTGATTCTGGAGAACCTGTGTCTACTTGAATGTAGCAAAACACATAGGGAAGAGCCGGGCAAGGTTTTGTCTGCTTTCTCTATCAGTGTTTTGTCTGTTGGTTTCAAACTGTTGTTACTCCTGCTGAGTAAACATTGACACATTCGTGTAAGAGTTATATTTCTACACTACACACTACTGTTCAATGGATTAGGGTCAGTAAGATTTTGTTTTAAAAAATTATTAACTGTGTTATTTAGGGATAACACATGGATTCCACAAAAAAATAAAAAAATATTGATGTATTTATTTTTTGTGGAACCTGTGATACATTGTGTTTCAGGATCATGTGTGTGTGTACTTTTCAGCATATTATATTATATTTTATATTATATTTCAATATTGATGTGTGTGTACTTTTCAGCATCACTCTATTTTTACTGTATTTTCTAATTACTTTAATAAAAAAAAAAAAGTAGAATTATGTTATTATGAATTATGTTTGTATGTTAGTGTTTAATGGTCATGCATTTTATTTATAGATATTTTCCATCAGGTCAGGGAGGGTTGTCATGTTTTTAATTATAAATGTAGAATTAAATGTCAAATACATTTTTATTGCATTGTCATCCACAACAGTGGTTTGGAATAGAATTGTATGCTGGCTTGAAGGCAGTTCTTTGCCATTTAAGGTCAGGTTCAACTTATTTTATACATCTAACTTTTCTTTTTCATGGGCATTAATAGTAAACATGTTCGATAGAGAACCTCTGAGAAGTATTCTTTGCCTGTCTCCTCCCTAAACATTATTCTCTAGCTGGTGCTGTGCATCATTATTCTTGCACTCGCACAGCTCCAGGTGAAGAAGAGAACAGCCTTTTTAAAGGAAGAGAAACTGTTCCCCTATGAAAAATCAATCTATTGCTTTATGAGGCATTGTGGGATTCGTGACTGAAAGTGTTCGTGGTTAGGACTGTGAAACTAATTGCCTGTGAGGGGAAATCAGATAATTTTAATTTCTATAGTCAATATTTGACCAGGGTATTTGAAGTGCCACTGCCGTGGGTGTTTTCAGCTTGTTATCCGTGTGGTTGCAATGGAATGATTTGCAAAGAGAGAGGCAGAGAAAACCGATCCAGAGAGAAAGACTGAGACAGAGGTTAATAACTTGCAGAGAACTAAGAATAATAAGTCCATATGCTGGAGCCACGCAGACCCTTTATATCTGGAACAGAGCTAATTGCACCATTTGAATAGATTTTAAACTAATGGAACTTCTTTTAGCTAAAATCTCAGATTTCTCACTTATCATGCATTACATGAAATGGACCCTCTCTGCGTATCAAGGGAAGAAACTGCATTTCACAAAAATATGTTTTTCTCAAAATGCTGAAAAGTTTGGTATACCTGTAGGTGAGAGTCAAAAAATAGAAGAAAATGTCATATCTGAGCATTTCTAGTTCAAAATAGTTGCCATTAATTGCCATAATATTATCTCTACATTTACTTTTCATCTATCCATCCAGTCATCATACATATATTAGATATGAAACTGATTATAAAGCATGCATATATCAAAATATTTTCTTTTAAAACAGAACTATTCTTGTCTTCATATATTCATGTAAATGCACAAAGTCAGCACTGATGATTAGCAGATTATAGATTATAAACTGATGTAAGAGCAGGTCTAGACAGTTGCTTGCACTGAATTTAATTGGTCACAGCACATGGTGGTTTGGGTATATTTCTATATTCAGATCTTATTTAACGAGGTATGCCGCTGTTAGCAAAAGATTTACATTTCTTTAAATATTGATTACAGTTTAAAGTAATTCAATGAAGTCAATAGATCTACTTCTCAGTAATATTCATGCTTGTGGTGACTGTGTTTAATGGTAAACTTCTCTCGGCCCTGGGTTGTGTGTTTTCTCGCTCTTTGTTCTGCGTGAGATCAGAGGAAGAGAGTTTGATCTAGAGTTTTGGTTTAAAGCAGTGGATAAATGACGTATGAATATCTTGTCAATAACCTAAGAGCTTTATTCAAACCTCAGATCTCGCTATTGGGAAAGTATTTTGTCTTTGCTTTCAGGATAGGCACCTAATTACACATTTTTTGCTTCATTTTTGCATGATAACATCCTTAAACCTCAGTATTATTTATCTGAAGAATGTGTGCATGCAGGTTATCAATTGCAAGTTGATTGATTTAATTAGTTATCATGTGCATATGCAAAATAAAAGTACAGAACGGTTCATGCATATGAAAACCTACATAATATTCATAATATTCTTTGTAAGTGCATATCGTCTCTATCTCTGACTTATATTCTCACCTGTTTCTTCTTCAGAGACAAATTACCCCATTTACTTCTTATTTTTGTTATATTTTTAGAAGAGAATGAAAAGTGAATTTGTTCTGTGTCTTTAAACTCTTAATGAGCAGAGTTGTGCTCTAGCAAATTGAGAAAAGACACCATTAGCTGTGATTGAAAATAATTTCTTGCCCTGATAATAAATGTCACCGATGCTAATGATGGATTTTGCACCATTCATAATCTTCGTTTGTGCTAATATCTGCCTCGCAGTGTATTCTGCATTGATATTGCTTCCTGATTTGCTACAGGTCTGAATTTTATCTCAGAAGCTGATTATTGTATTTATCATCATATAGCTGTTACTAATTATTTTGCCTTTGTTCATTATAAATTGAGACCCGATGTGCATTAGTTTACGGATCTTGAGCCCCTTCAGATCTTGTGGGTCACTGCAATGATTCTGCTTCTTCCAGCATAAGGACTTGCTGTTTAGCTTGACCGGCTGTAATGGACGACATGTCGGCCCGTTTCTAGATGGCCGACGGCCCCGTGGCCTGTTTTAACCTTTACCCAGACGACAGAGCAGCATGGGGAAATCTGGTCTCTCTTCTCCTACCTGGCCATATTCATAAATCAAGTAACAGACCTGTACAGAGATTGATGTTTATGTTGATCGACCTCCATTCATGCTGCTAAGAGAGCGGATTGGGAGTGAATTAACAAAAAGAAAACTATTTGGTATAATGGAGGGAAAAACAAGGCTTTCCTTTGAGTAATTTTTACCAGGTTTACCAGTACTAATGTAGTAAAACTAATATTGAAAGACCAAATTCAGGCACAAAAGCTGTCACTCGGGCGCTACTCTTTCAAAACATACTAATCAAAATGTACTATTTAGATCCTAACATTCACCCTTAAATAAGGTACAAAGGTGGAACTTTTGAAAGGATACCAGCTTTTGTACCTTTTTTTCTGCGAGTGAATATGCAAATGAACCCATTAATATAAACTTAACGTGCAATTTCTCGTTAAGTGTTTTTCCACTATAAAGAAACAGCTTTAGCATTTAGCGTGTTGCACTCATATTCCGGGCTCATCTGTGTAGAGTATGCTTCATTAATAAAGTATATAGTGAATTTTATCCTTTACTATCACTGCTTTAGTCCATTAAGGCACTTCAAGTGTTTTATGGACAGATTTACTGACACCGTGCATAAGTGGTTAAAAAACTACTGTGAAAAATGAGCGCTGACAAGACATGCACAGGGTTATTTTTGCGCCTGATCTGATTGCATATGCATTTGTAGGGGTTTCCCTTTAAGACACAGAATTTATGGGAAGAGAGTATTAAAGTGAATTGCACTCGTCAATTTACTGGGATTTGCGTCATTATTTACTGCATAAATACTCAATTTTAAACCAGATGCTAATTTGCGCTGCTCTTGATGGATTGCATTGGTCGTTATGGAAATGATGTGTGTTCTGTAATATGCGTGTCGTCAGTAGATCACGGCTGAATCTTCCGCTCCCATTGGCTCTTTTATGCAATTACGCAATCATGCTAATTCGCTCGGCAAATCTGGCCCTTAGTATTTCCCACTGATTTCAGTGATTGAAATATAGGAGCAGGTGCTGTATGGACCACAAGTGCCTGTTTTGTTCACATATTTAGCTTTTTCTTCTTCTGAGAGGTGATCTAAATAGTCATGGCTTGAAACAGATGGAGCATTGACAGACCTGCGCTGTAATTCAGTGGATGTTTTGCTCTCCATGTGTCTGTGCCACTCAAGAGACCGTAAACTATGAATTGGTTGCCGCTTGCTGACCAGTAAATAGATACAGTATTAGGCAATTCTTGTGAATAAACAGTCTGGCTGTCTCTTACCGATGGCTTCTGCAGATTACCAAGTCAGGACCGAGTTGTGTGTTGCAGACCGCCGTGAAGGCGAGGGTGACAGCGCTATTCAACAGTCTGAATTATTTCTGCATGTGACGCGGCACGTCCTCCCCCTCAACCGCACCATAGGCCGGCTTTGTTATCAAAACTTCCCCCACTTGATTGTCTCCGATCTGATTCTAGATCAAGTCAGTCATACTGAGTGGGAGTAGACGCGTCTCTCTCCACTTAACAAAGATGAGCTAAAACACAGTGAGATCAAACATCCGTGTTTTGAAAGAGGCTTTGAAGTCATTCTGCGAATATTATTTTTCTTAACATTGTTTTGTTTTGCGGCCACTTTCCTCAGAAAAGGCAATCTCGAAAATTTATTACACACATTTACAGAAATGCTGGGTTGTTTCAACCCAAATTTGGGTCAAATATGGATTTTTATAATAAGCAATATTAAATTTTCAAATGTATTTTTCAAATAAGCATTTTTAATGTTGAATAATAATCTGTCATCATTTAATGCCAAATCTATTTTGCTCATATTTTTACAGTGGAATACAAATTTATAATTCTTTTGAGGAATTGTTAAATCAGGGCTCATATATTCATGGGATAGACTGAGCAATATATAAATGAAACAAAAACAAAGTTACCAAACCAGTTGTCAGGATGCGGATAAATAATGTTAAAAAATGCACAATTTGATGATGAAAAATAATCAATGAATACATAAGCATGTACTTAAAGTCAGCACATTTAAAATGGTAACTCATCATCATTATATAGCAACTGATATAGACTTATGCTAATAATGAGAATAGAAAATGTATTAATTTGTGATTATGAAGTAAATACATTTTTTCCAATTATCCATATCATTATTTCTATCTTGTAATTGCATTGTTGCATTTTCCATTTGCTCATCTAATTATTTTTGATTTTCAAATGTAACATTTTCGAATCTACTTATTGGTTGTATTCCCAATAATTTATTTGTTTCTCAGTTGATTAAGTATCTCTTTTGGGCCCCATATTGATATACATTGGTAACACGACACAATAAGGTTTCATTCGTGAACATTGTCTATTAACTAACACAAACTAACAATGAGCAATACATTTGTTGCCATATTTATTCATCTTTGTTAATGTTAATTCATAAAAACACAGTTGCTACAGTTATTAGTAAATGTTGAAATTAACATTAATGCCTAAAAATATTGTTAATTTGTAGCTCACGTTAACTAAAGAAACCTATACAGGTTATGCAGTAGTAAACAAACACATAAAAGTATATCATACTAATCATATACCATGTGCAAAGTCTTCTAAAGCCGTACGTTCACTTTATGTGAGGAGCAGAGCAAAGTTTAAGATGTTATTCACTGAAAAACCTCATCTAGCTTAAAAGTCGAAAACGGGAGTTTGGAACAAAACGAAGGTCGTTTTTAAGTACCGTACACGTTTCCTATTGCAATTAAGAACCCTCATCAAACAGTTTGCATGTATAAAGATTATTAACAACTGAAAAGGTAGCAAAGCAAATGTCTTTCCGCCGGAAGCGAAGCGCACTCTTCGTTCGTACACCACTATGTTTGCCTCATAAAATCCCAAGCTCATTAGCCAGACAAGTGCATCCGTGTCCATGTTAGCGAACAGAAGGTTCCATATAAATAGCAGGGTCTGCTTGAGTGGGAGACTGGAACTGTCCTCGGCAGCAGATTGCTTTGGGGTGGGGGACGGGGGGGGATGCAGGCAATTTCCCCCCACTGAGGGAGAGTATGGTGCTGATGGAATGTGGATTTTGATAAGGCGGTATGCCTGTGTGAGTGGTACGTCTGGCTGGGCAGATATAGAGGGAACAGAAGGGTTTTAATCTGGGGTAGTGAGCTGGAGCATTAGCAGCTGGGGCGTGCTATAGCCCGCCGTACTTTGCCACACAACTTTGTGATTTGTTTCGAGGCGTAGGAGATACAGATACAGTTTGATTCGCTGAGCGGACACAGATATTGGGAACGGATCTCTCTTGAGGAACCGCTCACCCACACGCTTGTCTTCATTTAATTACTCTGCCGATGGGACACACTTTGAAAGTTAAAATCTAAAGCGCCGGTTCTTAACTTGACTGGCTCGAGTCGTTCCTGTTATGCAGAACCTGTGGAGGTCTGTCTCTTTTAAAAAAGGGCTGTACGTAGATTTCAGAAACCATCGTTGTTAGCGACACTGGTGGCTCTTGGTCTGTGGTCGCTCTTTGCTTAGAAGTAAAACACAGAATTGGAAATACATTTGCAGCGATAGAGGCAGCCGAGTGACTATCGTGGTTTCCAAAAACATCATGGCAATGCTTGCTCAAAATGAAAAAGTAAAAAAAAAAAATATATACAGTAATACCTCGGTTTACGAGCGACTTGGTATACGAGCAAATCGGTGTACGAGCATGGACGGTCGTATCGGTGTACGAGCATTGTCTCGGTGTACGATAATTTTTTTTCCCTCACCCATGCCCAGTTTTTGAAACTTTATTAATGGAGCATGTTACCAACACCACACATTGCATACTAATGAGACTCACATGTGTTCACAGTCCAACGACGTTCTTAAAGGGCCATACACTTTTAGAGAACAGCATACTATAACAGTTATAACTCTGTACAGATCATATACATAAGTGATTTACAGCGGTTTTACCTCGTGTTGTTGCATTAATTGTGATCGCTATTCTTCACGTTGTAATATCGTTACAAATGTTGAAGGTCTAGTTAATCTGATGTGTTCCATAAGTGTTAAGTTAACAGTCTTGTCACTTTAAGAGGGCGGGGTTTCAGTTGGCGCCAGAGAGAGTTGAGTGTGAGGGATTTGAGAGAGAGCTCGTAAGCAGAGATAGTTTTGATTCTTCTGTTATGTACGGCGTGGGTTGAAGCCAGAACCGCAATCCGATAGTTCTCAATAAAATCTCTGAATGAGAAGGAACCTGTCTGGTTATTAAAAGAAGCAACGCTACAATGTAGTGAAATATATAAGCAGTAACCCCCCCCCCCTCCCCTCTCCTCTCATCTCGATCATGCCAGCAGTGAAGAGGTAAAGTGCATGTTACAGTAAATAGTTAATAATGACAGTTAAACTCTAAAAATACTTAATTAGTATTTATATGAGATCTTAATGGTTATAATTTTAAATGTAATTAATAGGTTAAAACTAAAAACATATTTAAAATGGGCATTTATGGTCGTGTGGAATGAATCAAGTGATTTTTAGTGCGTTCTTATGGGAGAAATTGTTTTGGTGTACGAGCATTTTGGTTTACGAGCTCGCTCTTGGAACGAATTAAACTCGTAAACCGAGGTATTACTGTATATATATATGATGACCTCCTGTCTAAAACTCTTCTCTGAGTCTAGGACTGAGCATTAAAAGCATAAGAGCTAAAAATGACAATTTCATTCTTCACTAAGAGCCACTTTCCATGAATCGGGTACATAATACGGTCAGGAACTTTAAATCAATGAAAGGAAGTGCTTAACCTTCAGAAAATGTGAACTAATTGTAAAATATTTACAGAATTCTTGGACGTTTCTGCTTTATTAAATGTGAATTAAGCACTTTCAATTGAATGGGAACGGATTATAACAATTATATAAGTAATTGAGAAACCCTCGTTAATAGCGACACCGGTGGCCGTTAACTGAACTGCAGCAGCGACTGAACGTGATTCAACGCCCCGGTGAAGCTCTCTTTCGCTCTTTGCTTGAAAATGTAAAACATAGTAGGAAATACATTTCCAGCGATATATGATTAATGAACATCCAGATGCTGCTGAGATCGACGATTAGATACAAATATTTAAATATGTGCTGCGCGCTTTCCTCTCAATAACAAAATAAACACACAAATGACAGTGGTGATGAAAGCATCTGATCACAGTGATGTGGAGATTTTTGCTCCAACAATTCACAGATGAGCTCATTAAAATTACACTGTTATGATATATTTTGATTATAAAGTATATTTACATTCATGCATTTATCAGATGCTTTTATCCCAAGCGACTTGCATTTCATTAAATAAACACATTGACATACTAATCTGTTCTTGCTTTCCCTGGAATCGAACCCATGACCTTGATGTTGCAAGTGCCACACTCTACTGTTTGAGACATAGGAAATCATTATTTGACAATTTTTCCTGCTATGCAAGGTTATAGTTTGAATGAATCCCTTTTCTTTGCATTACACTACAGAAAAGCTCTTTCAACATTACCCTGAACATTGTATAAGCATTCGTGTCACAGAACGGAAGACTGTAAACGTCAATCTTAGGATTTTTATATGACTAAAATCAGTCTATAAGCTTTCAGACACAACCTAGGGAGTTAAGAAAGGTCTCGTTACAAGCTGTTCACACACTGCCAATAAAAAAAGAGTGATTAATACAGCAGATTTTTAGAAAACTTGAATTTTACACAAATTAATGGACGCTTATTCACTAAAATGAAGGTTTGAAATTTCTTACTTGAGTGTCAAATTCATTTAGAAATGTTATTTATGAAATTTAACATCCAGACTTTGCACATCGTTTGAGGTCATTTGAAACATTAGGACTAAAGGCACGATAACTACTGCTTTATAGTTATTGATGAAACCTACGGAAGGTTTAAAGGTGTTAAAACCAATTTGGATTTCTGGCCAGTCAGTTTCTGGAATCTGTTACAGCATTTTAATACATCAAGCAATGTTCTGAAAATTGCATTTTGAGGGAAACTTTTTTTTTAATAAACTCCCAAAACGCTTAGTTGTCCTGGTTTATAATTTTATTCGACTGCCAGTTTGATTTGCTCTCATTTATAGCAACACATAATTGTTTACAAAGAAACGTCCCAAGTTACTTTTATTGACTTTCCCAGTCGTGGCAATTGCATAAATACTCAACTCAAGTCCATAGCTGTTCAATATGACAGACTTTAGAGAGAAGTGAGCTCAAAGTTATGAATGACTGCAAGAGGCGTCTTGACAAATGAAGATTTATGGACTGTTTTTCTCCCGTGAGAGACGTTACATCTTTTCAGGGATCCATGCTATCATCTGTTTTCATTTGCTTGAAAACTTCTCCGGACCCTGAGTCCTTTTTCCAATATTTACAGTATATTTATTAGTAATGTCTCATGAGAAAATGCCATATGTATAAAATGTATAACATGTCGAAATGTAAAAGTAAATGCATGATCATTTCTCAAAGTCTCAGTGTTGTCTGTTGATCTTCGTTTCCATGTGAGCTTCTCTTTATCCTTTCTCTTTGCCATATAGCAGCATATAAATTATGTTCTTGAATTACAAATAGAAAAGAAAGCTGGCAACATATTTCAGTGTAGGTGTGTGTGTATATTAATATAAAATTGTAGAGAATTGTAGCAAATTCTCTGTTGTTCCAGTTATGGCCCAATATACTTAACTTAGGATTTTAAATATAAAATCGTTTTAAGTTTTATTATTATTATTATTTGACCTTTGACACTTAAATAGCTGCTGCCATTAGTCTTGCCTGTTGTGTCATCTGTGCACTTCCTGTCTGTGAGATCATTTGTCACTTCCTGTTTGATGTGTCATGTTGTTTCACTTCCGTGTCCTTTTGTGTTTCCTCTTGTGCCCTTCCTGCACCTGTCTTGTTTATCACTTAGTCATCATCGTTAGTCTACCCAGGTGTTCGTCATTCCCTTGTGTATAAAACCCTCTTGTGTTTCTCTTGCCTTTGTCGGTTGTTGACGTCAACTTTATGATATTGGCGTGTTTATGTTATCTAATAGTGTGGATGCCGATTCCTTGATCTTGTTCCCGAGTTTTGCACTAGTGAGAGTGTCTTTTTGTTTCATATTTAAAGTGTTTTGTTTTGTTTAATAAAAGTGTTTGCAGTGAAGTCTGCTTCTGCGTCGTTCTCCCATAACAATAGCAGTATCCACTTACATTTTTCATCATCCATCCAAATAAGTTACCGTTTTTTGTTATATTGTACAGTAAATATAATAATACAATATGTTTATAAAAACATACTTATATCTAAGAAAGAAGCTACTAAAACTGTATTGGCTGATATCAGATATATTAGATGTTTTGATCAATTATTCATACAAGTTTTTCCTATATATTACGTTTGGATTAAAATAGCTGCCATCTAACAATCACTAAAGTAAATGATTTATTAACACTTTAATGAAATCTTTAACAAATCTAACCATTCATTTGTAGCAGTGACTAAAGTCACTTGTAGCATTTAAAACAATATTTTTGGGGGGTTTTACTTTTGCGCTGACTGTGTTCATCGAACCGTGACGTCTGTGCCGTACAGTTCAGTATTAATACTTGTACCGGTACACTCCTAATTATCAGGAATGAGTCATAATCATTGTGTAAGTAACACTTATAGATGTCTTAAATGATGAAGATCAATGTAATGCAACCTGGCACCAGGACATTTCTATCCCACTAATCAAAATCATTGTTTTACTTTTCTTTCTTTCTTTTCCCATTGGTCACATCAAAGGTGTCCAGTTTGAATTGTCAAACTCCTTGCAGATTCACACAACCAGTAAAGGGCCTGTTTAAATATCTTTATTAAACCCATCTATCTTAACTCTCATCCTATCATGTTACTCTCTCAAATGTAATCTTATGCAACCATGGCAAGATGAAAACAATCAAAGAATCAGAGAAATTGAACATTCACTGTTGAATTGCATCATTTGACTTTGAAATATATTTACAGTATTTACAGATGAAACTTCTCATAAGCTCACTCTCTTTTCTCACACTGGCTTTCCTGTCTCTCAAACAGTAGAGAGCGGCGCTTGCAACATCAAGGTCAAGGGTTCGATTCCCAGGGAAGCAAGCAAGAACTGATTATAATGTCAATGTGTATCTTGAATGCAATGCAAGTCGTGTTGGATAAAAGCATCTGATAAATGCATGGATGTAAATGTCTTTATATGAAACAAATACCCTGGAACAGATCACACCTCATGTTTTCTCGATTTCCCATCACGTTCTTTATAATGTTTTATATATATATATATATATATTCCTCCCCTGGTTGTTTAAGAATGCTTTCCCACTCTTTAAGTGCATAATGAGACAGAAAGAAGGGCGAGAGAGACTGACAGAGAGACAGAAACATAGAAATCTCATCAAGGAAATAAATGAGTATGTGTATGAGCGAGCATATTTGGCAAAATGTAATTACCGGATTAAAAGGAGGGGAATTCACATTAGGAATAAAGCAACATTAGAGGCAGGGGTGTAATGGAGTCTTTGCAGAAATGTTTCATGATCTCCAAACAGTGGATCAAAATGGTTTTTTCCTTCTTTTATGGGAAAATGGGATCTTGGTAATTTTCCACCATGTGGGAAGCACTCATGCGACAGCAGAAATAAAAAAAGAAAAATAGACTGGCCTCTCCATTTAAAATGAGAAATACATTATGAATCATTTAGGATATTGTTCAATGTTCTTCTAAGACTAATATGTGTACAGTAGATGTCAAAAAATGTTTGAAAATAAGTTCACGGAAGCTTAATTTTTTTACATTTCAGTGAATTTTGTAACGTTCATATCCATAAAATAGACATAAAACTACGGAGTGACCAATTGTGTCGAATCAGATGAAATAAGCCATTTTCAAGATTTAAACATTTCAATTAATAGTAAAATTCCATCATTATGTTCAATATTTGTTACATATTCATATTAAAAAAACTAGAGCTTAATAAAACATTCTTTTACACATTAAATGGAAACTTTTGATGAATACAGATCATGTAAACTAAATGGTTCATCAACGTTCCATTAAGATTTATACAAAATTTCTTTTCTTTTTTTAAAGTTCTTAATGCAATAATATGAATCATATGTAAGGATTGATCAGTTGAACTTGATAAAATGTATCAAAAAATAATAATCTTGAGAAACAATATTCTTTTTCTGAGTGTACATGAAATCAGTGAATCACTCGAGCGTTCCCTAAACCTTGAAATCCTAACAGCGCTTAAGATTGTGTTGTTTCTGTATCGCCTTTGGGCATTTCGTGAAATGCTTGAGGTCAAAGGTTTGATGCTAGAACACTATTGCCTACACAGTTTTCTGCTAAAGCCGCGTTTCAAAACCCAACTGGTGTGACAGGCTGGATTCTGACCCCGTCGCTATGGTGCCTTTTAAAGTGTGCGGCGTGAGCTGATTGGTGGCTGGGAGCTTGAAGACAAGAGGAGTTTGCTGCATGTTCCCGGCCAAAAGCAGAATGTCCAAGCGATTTAAGCCCTGGTGATCATCTAACGAGCAGCGGAGAGTCCAGGCTCCCGACTGTTTTGGCTGAGGGCAGAGTGAGGAGATAGATTTGTTCCAACTCACGCGGTAGTCGAAAAAAGCAGTTAGCGAAGCCCTTGGGGACGGACGGAGTCTGTGAACGGAGCCGCTGTTCCTTTTAAAGAACTCAAGCGCCACTGATCTCCAACAACCTTTAAAAGCGAGTCCCGCTGTCTGGTGCGCAAGCGGCGCTTTGCATGCGTGCTTTAACTCATTCCCAAGACTAACACAGAGCTGTATGCAACAGCATAGCTCATATTTCACTGTAATCGTCAGCAAAAAAACATTTTTTTTTGCACTTTTACATTTTAAATGTATTATTTACCTTACCCACATTCAAAAGAAAAAAGCTAGAATGAAACAGTTCTGTTATTTCTTTTAACATATATTACATGTATTGCAAATATTGCATGAACATTTTGTAAAAATGAAAAAACTTTAAAAAACAAAAATGCTGACAGGGAAAGAGTTAATTATACAAATGTGTATCTATGATATACAATACATTTTTACTCATTACGCGTTACTCCTTTCAAACATTGTTACATTTGTTGCACTCCACAGAAATGGCAATTGCATATTTTCCTCTCAAAATTCGGATTTGTGTCTATTTGTGAATGTTTGTGTGTATTTGTATTTATATGTAAGAATGAAGGATGTTTACATGAGAAATGCAAAGCAAGTGTGTCGGTTATCTTATTCTAAAATGCTACAAACAACATGTTCCTGCTTCCTCATCCACGTTAGATCACAATCGGAAGTTATTACAAACACTTGAATGAGTTGAACCTTGTTTAACTTGAACATTTTAGTTTGATCAGTTAAAGCAACGTCATAAACATACATTGTCAGAACCTCTTGATCTTAAACTGAGTATCAATCTCTTACACTTTCATACTTAGCTTGATGCTAATTGTAGCTATAATTCACCTGTTTTTCTGATATAATTATATTTCATGATGTTTATGTGGTCAAAGGAGTTTATTTATGGATGCATCTGAAAATAATTGACTGGATTGTTGATCTCTAGGGGTTCAGGATACAGAAATAACATTGTAACAAAGTGTTTTATGGGTTACACTTTATTTTAAGGTGTCCTTGTTACAATGTAATTATACATTTAAATACTGATTAATAATATTTAACTACATGTACTTACTGTAGGGTTATAGATCGGACTAGGGTTTGGTTTAGGGTAAGTTGCATGTAATTATTCAAATGTATAAGTATTACTATAGTAAATACATGCAACACGTTGTTAAATGTTTGTTACTTTTATTTACGTAAACACATTATCCTAAACGAGTGTAACAGGATGAATCAACACGTGATATCAGGGATTTATACCAAATTTGAACAATTTTCATGACTTTTTCAAAAAAATTTGGTTTTGATTAATGCCAACTCTGCAATAGTTTAAACAACAAACCTTCTGATTGGCTGTGATTGTGTAAATTAAATCACTAGCATCAGTAGTTCTCAGTATCTCTAACATGATTTCTTGCTGTTTTCACCTTATTAATACGGTTGACTAAACATCTGAAGGTGGAGAGAGATTATTCTATGTTAAGAAACAATTGGGTCATGTGTGGCTTTGCATAAGATTTAGGAGAGCAGGTCTTTGAATCCGTTCTCTAACAGTCTTTGAAGTTAAAAGGTCAGTATTATTAGATCAAAACGGCAGTGTCCTGATGATATTGTGCATCGGCATTTATAAATATTTCAGCCTCACTGTGAGTTCATCAGCATAAACAGAAGAAGTTCTGTCCATGTGACACACACTAGCTGACACGTGCATATATGAACACACACGATTACAAACCTCCTCGCATCCTAACATGTTGCTGACCTCATTGATTTTTTTTAAATGGCGTGAACCAGCAGCTCCGCTCACACATGATTTCCGTATGCAGATTGTGTGTGTCGTCAGTGCGTTCGGCTTATAACGTCCCGCAAGGAGAGGTTTGACGAAATGCCTTCTTTCCGTAAGCATCTGGAAATATTCTGGAACTGGAAGAAAACAAGGAACAAGAACAGAAATAATGTGCAATTAATGAGGGCTTGGAAACCGGCTCATACACATTAGCTAATTCTAATTAGATTTACTCTATTTTTGTTGTATCTTAGTCATGTTGTCATAAACACTGATTGTTACGAAGCGTTAAGGGGTTTAATTCAGCCATTGTTTTTCCATATTCCAAAATATCACAAATACAAAATGTCTTAAAAAGTGTTTGAAAGAAGTCTCTTTTGCTCATTATTACTTTTTTATATAAAAAATGCAGTCAAATCTGTATTACAGTCTAATTATCAGTGTAAAACAGCTGTTTTCTATGTGAATATATAGTAAAGTGTCATTTATTCCTGTGATTAAAGCTGAATTTATTAGATGATAAATACAGTAAAACAGTGTAATATTATATCAGTGTAAAACAGCTGTTTTCTATGTGAATATATAGTAAAGTGTCATTTATTCCTGTGATTAAAGCTGAATTTATTACATGATAAATACAGTAAAACAGTGTAATATTATATCAGTGTAAAACAGCTGTTTTCTATGTGAATATATAGTAAAGTGTCATTTATTCCTGTGATTAAAGCTGAATTTATTAGATGATAAATACAGTAAAACAGTGTAATATTATATCAGTGTAAAACAGCTGTTTTCTATGTGAATATATAGTAAAGTGTCATTTATTCCTGTGATTAAAGCTGAATTTATTACATGATAAATACAGTAAAACAGTGTAATATTATATCAGTGTAAAACAGCTGTTTTCTATGTGAATATATAGTAAAGTGTCATTTATTCCTGTGATTAAAGCTGAATTTATTAGATGATAAATACAGTAAAACAGTGTAATATTATATCAGTGTAAAACAGCTGTTTTCTATGTGAATATATAGTAAAGTGTCATTTATTCCTGTGATTAAAGCTGAATTTATTAGATGATAAATACAGTAAAACAGTGTAATATTATATCAGTGTAAAACAGCTGTTTTCTATGTGAATACATAGTAAAGTGTCATTTATTCCTGTGATTAAAGCAGAATTTATTAGATGATAAATACAGTAAAACAGTGTAATATTATATCAGTGTAAAACAGCTGTTTTCTATGTGAATATATAGTAAAGTGTCATTTATTCCTGTGATTAAAGCTGAATTTATTAGATGATAAATACAGTAAAACAGTGTAATATTATATCAGTGTAAAACAGCTGTTTTCTATGTGAATATATATTAAAGTGTCATTTATTCCTGTGATTAAAGCAGAATTTATTAAGAGTTGTTTTCTAATATGGTGTTTTGATAGTGTGAGACTATAGATAAAATATTGAGGACTGTAATAATAATGACCAGATGTTAAAAACATATCTATAGTGTTGTTTTATTTGATTATTAAACATAGAATTTAAATATAAATATATATGCAGCTTGAAATCCCCAGTCACGTTCATTAAATGTTTCAGGGTGAGTAAATAATGACAGGTGTTATTTCCGAGTGAACTATCAGGGTAATTTCTTTGGCATGCCTTTCAAGAAATCATCAGCATGGCATTTTTATTGTCACAATATTCCCAAAATGAACACCATGTGTGCAGTTAATGCGAAAGAAACCTTCGTAATGTGATATAAGAGTGACATGTCTGTAAGATCTTTCATTTCTAACATATGATGATCTTTTCTCTCTTTGCTCTCTTTAGGTTGACGGGTTTCCAGATCCCTCCTCCCGTCACAAGCACTGGGTCTGTATTCTCCCTGAGACTCACCAGTGATTTCGCCGTGAGCGCGCACGGCTTTAAAATCTATTATGAAGGTAAAATTGCCAGTCCATTCTGTGTTACACTATATTGTCATTTATTGCGCACATCTGCGGCATTAATGAAGATCTGTGTCAATCATAATTGTGTTTATTAAACCTGAATGAAGAGGTGGTCTTTGACTAAAGACCTCATCACTCTCTATTAAACCATCAAATTAGTCTTTTAGACGCATGCATCAAATTCCAGGAAGATGGCTTAGTGCATTATATCACCTTCTATTTCATTAATTTTGCATGTTAACTAATGGATAGTGAAGGGTACATGCCGTCTTTCTCTTTATTGAATTAGTCTTGGGTTTTTTCCAGTGGCTTGGCTGTGCTTTTGAGCCTCCTACTCTTATTTATTAAGACCTGCAGGCTGATGGGTTGTTTGTTTGTTTGTTTGTTTGTTTGTTTGTTTGTTTGTGTATGCATGCAGGGCTTGACATTAACCTTTTGCTCCCCAGCCGCTGCGGCTAGAGGTTTTCCAAATTTTCTGGCCACTCGGCATTTTCACTGGCCTCAATGGGGAAAATCTGCCATATAATATTTTTTAAATGATCTCATAATTTGGCAGCAGGATTATTAGGCTGCTGTCACTTTAAGACCAGACTTTATAGTGCTACACATCTGTTTTCTTTCTCAGCTGTTTATGCTCACTTAAAACTGACTGTTTTACATGAATACTCAACATTTTGCCATTATCATGCTTTATTTTTGACTGTTTAAGCTCAATAAACAGTGAAAAAATCTCAAATTTAGTCCTAGGAGGCAGAATGAGTCAAATTACGCACGAAGCACGCAATCCCGTGCCGAAACTCGAGTCGTGTAACAGCAACAATATTCATCCGGAGCAAATAAAAGGAGGGAGTGAGAGGAGGAGGGTTTTTGTGTCACTCGCCGTCGGAGAGATGAAAGAGAGAGAGAGAGAGAGAACAGCTGGTGTCGTATTTATTCTGCGGGAAATGAGTATTTAAAGTGTTTCCGATATTTCAGTAATGATATGTATCGGAGAATAGATATTTTTGTCAACGCTGCATTGCGCTTAGGTTCCTTTTTAAAAGACTACAATTGAAAAATGTATCTGTGTTACACGCCACTGCAGAAATACACACGTGTGTTCATGTCAAGCCATGTATTTAAATAATTACAAATATAAATGCATTTATACTGCTGTGCATGACTTTGCCAGTATAAGTGTTAATGGCTCTATCTGTCCATCACATGCTTTCGTAAGATGTGTCACAACACATATGAACTGTACAGCAGATTTGAGCTTTTAACTTCTTTTCTTATCAGAGTGTTTGACGGCGGGATAAATGGGTAATATGTGTTGAGGCGGATGGAGGGAGACGGATGAGTGTGGTCTTTTTCTTGTAAGCAGAGCTGCTTGTCTTTCACTGTCTGATCGGAGTCACATGAAGTGTCTCGTCCGCCTGAAGCATCATTTACTGTGTTGTTTCGGCGTCTCGGCCCGCTCGCCTCCCCTTCCCTTTGATTCATGTTCGGCTCAAACAGTGCAGGGAAAAAGTGTCTCGCTGCTGCAACGTCAAACTTCTTTTCTTAGAAAACTGTGGGCCCTAATTCCTCCTTCTACGCAGATTAAGGAAAAGTGATTGTTAGTACATAAGAAGTCATTAAAAAGGGATTTAAATCTTTTTTCGGTGAAATTTCAAGCTACTTTATTTAAACAAAGCTACTTGGAATTTTGGGAATGTCTTAATTTTAATTTCAATTTATCGTGTCGTTAAAATGTGCAATTTGAGGTTATAAAGCAGCATTTTTTCTTTCTAAATACAGATGTACTATCAATATTACTGATATCCCTGTACTATTATGAATCTTTTTACTGAGCGTTTAGTACTTGATGCTCTCAAAGTCACAGTAAAGTGCACTTATGATTTTTATGGAGGCTTTTAACCATGATTTTACTAAGCAGTTTATTTTCTTCCTTCTTTTAAAAAATGCTTATAAAATGCCCAAGTAAAGTGACTGACCTTCATGTTTGAGAATAGAGAGAAAGTAATCTTTATATGGGTCTGTTGTGTTTCCATTGGTGAAGCGTTGCACGGGTTCATTTAGTGACATCGAATGGGTTTGAAATCCCCCCCCTCAGAGCTGTATCATCCGAACGGCTTGTTTGGCTTCAGTCCTCTCCTCCTCGCCTGGTTAGTGCACATTGTTGAACTAGTCTGTCTGGTTGCGACTAGAGCGATCATAACTTGTAATAATGCGCTGATTGTATATTTGCACAACTCCAAAATCAGGAGATATTCAACATGAAGCAGAAATTGCTTTGCTGTGTGTTTCCGTAATCACGTTTCATCGCGTGGACATCAGTTCGGCGTGCACAGCCTCATCAAGCAGTCTGTCCCAGAAATGCTTGGCTGAATAAACGTTCCTGCGGAGTTCCTGGTATGACTGGTATGATCTTAATGATTCAACACGGGTGGATGAAGGTGTAGCTGTACGGCAATGACTAGAGGAGATGCAGGATGTGGAGACGTTCACTCGTTTGACAGTGGCTCTAAACATTCAGGCTCCTTCTAGATCTCCGGAGACGAAATGTAGGAATGGATTTATTTTCGTCAAATATTTATGCAATCTTTATTCTACATGAGTAGCAGTTCAGGATCTGAAAGTCAACACTCACGTGGGTGTTTGCTTACGTTGAGTACGATGCCACTCGACCTCTCTGTTCCCATTTCCTCATTTTTCTCTGAATTAAAAATGGGCAAAAGCATGCTAATAGTAGGCAGGCTTCCAAACGATTAATAGAGCTTGTTTTTATAGGGCTATTATAATAATTTTTTCCTTGAGGTCCTTAAAATATTATTAGCTGCAAAAATTGTTTCGTAGCTTAGCAACTTCTGGTGAAAAGATTCAGCGTAATTCATAACACATGTATATCTCATATGAATTTTTTCTTAACCTCATTTATAATATAAATGATTATAAATGAGCAAACGCATGCCCAAGGTTGGTCATTTGCATAAACCCATTTTCGAATGAGGGGTTTCTGCACAACATTTCCTTATAGCCTTCCGTCACAATCAGCAAACTTACAATATGAGCAAGATCCTTGTGCAAGTGTGTTATCCTCAAAACCAGTTCAAATGCAATAAACACCTCTAGCCAGATTATAGCTGTACATACGCATACAGTATGAGCTATAATGCAGCTTCACTGTATATGATGAAATTTGCACAAGTTTGGGGTTGGTAAGATTTTTATATGTTAGAAAGAAATCTCTTCTGCTCACCAAGACTGTGTTTACTTGATCAAAAACGGTAAAAGGTTATGTATCATTACATTAAAATAACTGTTTTCTATATGAATATATAGTAAAATTATATGTTCAGATCATACAGTAAAACAGTGTAATATTATATCAATGTAAAACAGCTGTTTTCTATGTGAATATATAGTAAAGTGTCATTTATTCCTGTGATTAAAGCTGAATTTATTAGATGATAAATACAGTAAAACAGTGTAATATTATATCAGTGTAAAACAGCTGTTTTCTATGTGAATATATAGTAAAGTGTCATTTATTCCTGTGATTAAAGCTGAATTTATTAATGATAAATACAGTAAAACAGTGTAATATTATATCAGTGTAAAACAGCTGTTTTCTATGTGAATATATAGTAAAGTGTAATTTATTCCTGTGATTAAAGCTGAATTTATTAGATGATAAATACAGTAAAACAGTGTAATATTATATCAGTGTAAAACAGCTGTTTTCTATGTGAATATATAGTAAAGTGTCATTTATTCCTGTGATTAAAGCTGAATTTATTAATGATAAATACAGTAAAACAGTGTAATATTATATCAGTGTAAAACAGCTGTTTTCTATGTGAATATATAGTAAAGTGTCATTTATTCCTGTGATTAAAGCTGAATTTATTAAATGATAAATACAGTAAAACAGTGTAATATTATATCAGTGTAAAACAGTTGTTTTCTATGTGAATATATAGTAAAGTGTCATTTATTCCTGTGATTAAAGCCGAATTTATTAGATGATAAATACAGTAAAACAGTGTAATATTATATCAGTGTAAAACAGCTGTTTTCTATGTGAATATATAGTAAAGTGTCATTTATTCCTGTGATTAAAGCTGAATTTATTAGATGATAAATAAGTAAAACGGTGTAATATTATATCAATTTAAAAGTTGACAGAACAACAGTGTCAAAATGAAATAGCAATTTTTGTATTATTATAAATATCTTTACTGTCAATTTTCATGAATTTAATCATCCTTGCTCAATACAAATTAATAAAGAAAAAGTTTTATATATTGTGCTTTTGAACAGTTTCTTGACGAAACTGTGTTCTGGGATTACATTACATTTCATTCACTGTTTCATGGAGTCATTCCCTCAAACGGAGTGAGATATTCGTGTCTTCTTGCAGCATGGACCACCAGCGATTGCGTGATTCCCTCCAAGCGTCTCCCGCATTCAGCTGGGAAATGTTGAATATGTTTCAAATCAGATGACGGAGGGAGAAAAACATGCAGAAACAGCTAAAATAGCTTACGAATGTTTCCTGAAGGATTTTGGAATCATTCTTTTCCGAGCGTGACAAACACACTGCTATCTGAGGGCGGTGTGGGCGCAGAACGTGTTGATTTCAAAGACACTACTCTGTCACCAGGGAAACTAGCTTCTCCGAGAGGAAGTCAGCAGTTCTTCTCCTGCTCCTGTAAACACTCGCCTGAAGCTATTGTTCTCATGAGGGCCGGCACAGGTGGAATATATCTGACAACATCCACGCGGCGTCTGGAAACCTCCAGAAGCTCTCTCGAGCTGAAGCAAATCACTGTACTTCACTCCTGGAGGAGAACCTCTCGCGCGTCTACAGGAACTCAGAGACCTTCTGAACGTAGAGGTTTTCCTTCAGTGTGTGAATATTAAAACGTGCTTTATTATTAATGATGCACGGTAGCTTTATTAAAAATGTATTTAAGCTAAAAGAGATATCTAAGCAAGTTTGTTGCTTTCCCTGTGGCCCCAGGTTTGTGCGTTTTCATGTAAGCTCTTTACCGGCAGGGATGTTCGATTCTGATTCCATATTTTTGTCACTTCCACACAAATTTTCCCGATTTTTTTTTTTTTTTATGCGTTAGATTTTGCTCTACATCAACATAAATATTGTTTAGCTGTTCTTATTGTGCAAATATCCTGCCTTGTTGGCAGAGGCTATTTACACTAACTGCACTACATTACACCTACACAATGATGGATTGACAACAGTCGCAAGACGTTTTGACGCAAATCGAGTTCGAATCTGCCTTTCGCTGAACTTTTCCTTTTGTTTCACATTACATATCAGATCAGAATTTATTAATAGTTATTTATTTTCAATAAAAAGAAGAAAATATTTGTTATTTTTGAGTCTAGCATGTGTTTGATAATAAAGGGTGTGGCGAGGTCTTTATTGTCCCAATAATAATTAATATGTAACTATCATTATTTACGCTCTGTTATTATTAAACAGTTTAATGTACAACAATAAGGTGAAAATAGTATCTGCCACTGTTTATAGGTATAAATACCATCTAACTACTATTTACACTTATTGCAAAAAAATACAATTTTTACAGATTAAAGAGAATCTATAGCTCTGTTTGCTTGTTAATTGCCGATGCCTTTGTGATAATCTGTATTTAGATTTTTTTTTTATGTTTTGACTTGTTTTGAGTGAATCTGTTGACGAAATAATCGAAAGAATCAAAGATACGCCACCTACTGGCGCAATCAAAGAAAAGGAAAAGTCACTAAATGAATCAGCGATTGAATCTTTTTGGTGAACCGATTAAAAAACTTGATTCAGTGCGATAAATCAAATTCTCTTTAAGTTACGGACATTCTGTTACTTGATTCTTTTTCATTTCTGTAATATATGTAGAGAGTATTATCATTAAAGGGCAATATCAATATTAGCAATATCAACATTGCTAATTATGCTTTTTTTCTTGCTTTAATTATTTCGTTCTCACTGATGATCACTGAAATGATCACTGTGTGTTATAACCGCCCGTAGAAAATGTGCTTGCTGATTTCTGACCCCAGGAATCCAGAAAATTGCATGATTGATTTTCACGAGGATGGCATGAGATTATTGCGCAATGCTGACAAGTGTTTCAACAGGATGCAGGCAGTTTAAATCAAAAGCCTTCTCTTCCACCCTTCCTCCGACACCTAAACCTCATCTATTCCATACAGGATGAAGTTGGATTTCTTTTTCTTTTCCTATGCGTCATATGTAATGAATTTACAGCTGAATGCAAGAACATTCACTTAATCAGGAAGATCTGCGTCCCAGGAAGTCATTGGTTTTTGTCTCCCAAATTGTGTTTCCTTTTCAATTTGATGCTTTCCTGTTTGCCTGGAATATTTAATATCCTCGCTAATGACTATCCACCGCTGGCCTAACATGCATGCCTCCTCCAAGCGGAATTTCAGGTTGAAATTAATTGTATTAATTTATACTGCCGTCTAACTTCAGGCTTATTTGTGAAGATCATTTCCCAGCGGTAATAGGGGCGCTGCTGCTTTATTACGAGTGCTTCTGCTGACCTCCTCGGTCTCCTGTCACATTATTTTGAGTGACAACAGACTGTCTCTCATACTTTATCATAATTAACAGTGAATTAATCAGAAGATGTTCAATAACCCAGAGTGTAAGCCACCATCTGCAGCTAAAGTGTTTAGAGGAACAGACTGTTTGGGAAAGTGCTCTGATGATGACTGACAATGGATCTGGGTATTTCTGGAGAAATGACGACATTATTAAAGCGAAGAATTGTGGATGATTGGTTGATGGTTGATATCAGTTCCCTTTGGCTAGACGCTTTTCTTTTTTTAGATTTGGATTGGAGTGATTAGTGGCTTGAAGGGTTTTTATGCATTATTTAGCAAGGATTTGTGGAACTGATTCTAGCTTTCTAAGAATGCAGAAAAATGTCAACAGCACAACTATTTTCAGCATTGATAATAATCATAAATGTTTGTTGAGCATCAAATCATCATATTAGTGATGCTGAAAATACAACTTTAATCACAGGAATAAATGACACTTTACTATATATTCACATAGAAAACAGCTGTTTTACACTGATATAATATTACACTGTTTTACTGTATTTATCATCTAATAAATTCAGCTTTAATCACAGGAATAAATGACACTTTACTATATATTCACATAGAAAACAGCTGTTTTACACTGATATAATATTACACTGTTTTACTGTATTTATCATCTAATAAATTCAGCTTTAATCACAGGAATAAATGACACTTTACTATATATTCACATAGAAAACAGCCGTTTTACACTGATATAATATTACACTGTTTTACTGTATTTATCATCTAATAAATTCAGCTTTAATCACTGGAATAAATGACACTTTACTATATTCACATAGAAAACAACTGTTTTACACTGATATAATATTACACTGTTTTACTGTATTTATCATCTAATAAATTCAGCTTTAATCACTGGAATAAATGACACTTTACTATATATTCACATAGAAAACAACTGTTTTACACTGATATAATATTACACTGTTTTACTGTATTTATCATCTAATAAATTCAGCTTTAATCACAGGAATAAATGACACTTTACTATATATTCACATAGAAAACAGCTGTTTTACACTGATATAATATTACACTGTTTTACTGTATTTATCATCTAATAAATTCAGCTTTAATCACTGGAATAAATGACACTTTACTATATATTCACATAGAAAACAACTGTTTTACACTGATATAATATTACACTGTTTTACTGTATTTATCATCTAATAAATTCAGCTTTAATCACAGGAATAAATGACACTTTACTATATATTCACATAGAAAACAACTGTTTTACACTGATATAATATTACACTGTTTTACTGTATTTATCATCTAATAAATTCAGCTTTAATCACAGGAATAAATGACACTTTACTATATATTCACATAGAAAACAGCTGTTTTACACTGATATAATATTACACTGTTTTACTGTATTTATCATCTAATAAATTCAGCTTTAATCACAGGAATAAATGACACTTTACTATATATTCACATAGAAAACAGCTGTTTTACACTGATATAATATTACACTGTTTTACTGTATTTATCATCTAATAAATTCAGCTTTAATCACAGGAATAAATGACACTTTACTATATATTCACATAGAAAACAGCTGTTTTACACTGATATAATATTACACTGTTTTACTGTATTTATCATCTAATAAATTCAGCTTTAATCACAGGAATAAATGACACTTTACTGTATATTCACATAGAAAACAGCTGTTTTACACTGATATAATATTACACTGTTTTACTGTATTTATCATCTAATAAATTCAGCTTTAATCACTGGAATAAATGACACTTTACTATATTCACATAGAAAACAGACGTTTTACACTGATATAATATTACACTGTTTTACTGTATTTATCATGTAATAAATTCAGCTTTAATCACAGGAATAAATGACACTTTACTGTATATTCACATAGAAAACAGCTGTTTTACACTGATATAATATTACACTGTTTTACTGTATTTATCATCTAATAAATTCAGCTTTAATCACAGGAATAAATTACACTTTACTATATATTCACATAGACAACAGCTGTTATTGTTTGAACGATTTGAAAACCTCTTGATTATTTGACAGAAATACTTTAGATCAGGGCTGCCCAATACGTGGATCTCGATCTACCGGTCGATGGCAAAGTAATTGTGGGAAGATCGCATGGAATTAACAAACTAGACGTCAGTCCATCATCCGTCCTCACAATGAAATGTCACTTCATTGACCTACAAGGAAGGAGGAAGGAGGAAGGAGGAAGGAGGAAGGAGGAAGGAGGAAGGAGGAAGGAGGAAGGAGGAAGGAGGAAGGAGGAAGGAAGAAGGAAGAAGGAAGAAGGAGGAAGGAGGAAGGAGGAAGGAGGAAGGAAGAAGGAAGAAGGAAGAAGGAAGAAGGAAGAAGGAAGAAGGAAGAAGGAAGAAGGAAGAAGGAAGAAGGAAGAAGGAAGAAGGAAGAAGGAAGAAGGAAGAAGGAAGAAGGAAGAAGGAAGAAGGAAGAAGGAGGAAGGAGGAAGAATGAAGGAAGAAGGAAGAAGGAAGAAGGAAGAAGGAGGAAGGAAGAAGGAGGAAGGAAGAAGGAAGAAGGAAGAAGGAAGAAGGAAGAAGGAAGAAGGAAGAAGGAAGAAGGAAGAAGGAAGAAGGAAGAAGGAAGAAGGAAGAAGGAAGAAGGAGGAAGGAGGAAGGAGGAAGGAGGAAGGAGGAAGGAGGAAGGAGGAAGGAGGAAGGAGGAAGGAGGAAGAAGAAGGAGGAAGAAGGAGGAAGAAGGAGGAAGAAGGAGGAAGAAGGAAGGAGGAAGGAGGAAGGAGGAAGGAGGAAGAAGGAAGAAGGAAGAAGGAAGAAGGAAGGAGGAAGGAGGAAGAAGGAGGAAGGAGGAAGGAGGAAGAAGGAAGAAGGAAGGAGGAAGAAGGAAGAAGGAAGAAGGAAGAAGGAGGAAGAAGGAAGAAGGAAGAAGGAAGGAGGAAGGAGGAAGGAGGAAGAAGGAGGAAGGAGGAAGGAGGAAGTAAACTCTTAGTTTTCCAGACAGCATCATTTTCTACAAACTCAAGAACTCAAGTTGTTTTGTGTGATACGGGTTCATGTAGTTCTGCTGCACCAACATATATTGAACTGAAACACATTCACAAATATGTTTTGTATTATTTCGAGTTGCTCACAAGCCAATAAAGGTTAAGCACCCCTGTTCTAGACTATTAGAGGGTGTAACTTCTACCAGCCGGGATTCAACGGGGCCAAGACCTTGATTAAGATGGATGAAACAGCACCACTCAAGCACTAAATGTTCTTTACTCTATCCTTGATGATCCTTTTATTTAGTCTCGCACTGAAATATGCCTCTGCTGTGTCTGAGACCACCAAACTCAGACAGCAGGTGGGACTGAGAGCATCCGTCTCGTACGGCTCCACGGCACAGAGGATCAGTTGTTTACTTTTAATTGAATCCGCTGGTGATAAAGAGCATCTAATGTTGGAGCGTGGGTGAAGACCAGTCCTGTCGATAATCAAGACTCATCTGAGCGTCTCGTCTGCTGAGGTGCGTCTTTCAGATGAAAGCAGAAGAGGAAAAGAATAAGAAAAACTGTCAAAGCTCCCTCCTTTATTTTCAGATCGATGATTTCTCCAGAGTTCCTGCTCTCTAATCCATTAGTCGGCTTCCTGTTTCAAAGAACGCCGTCAAAGCTTGTCCATTAAAATGTCTTGTTCTCAACTTAATAGCCAAGTTCTTGTCTTATTGACTGCACCTTTGTCATTTGCAAACTCATACGTGTGATGTCTGGACTGTAAATGAGAGAAAATGACAATATTGGTGTCATGCAAATCTCATCTTTCACATTTGTAATTATGGATGAGCTCAGTAATTGCTGGAAAATATTGAGAAAATACCTCGAGGGAATTTGCTTTTCCTTACGCAGGCAATTAGCACTGTACCAGATGCCGGAGTCATCTACATCTAATGCTTGACATGAATTGGGCCTGAAGAAGAAACACAATGTAATTAGGAACTGTATTGTAATAACAATTGCATTTCTTATTTACACATTACATGTCAAATGTTTCACCAGCATATCTTACACATATGTTTCTCTTAATCCATTTCTGGGAACGTTTAATTCGTACAGGTTTAGTTGGTATGTTGCTTGACATTCCTGAACAGTTCTTGAGATTTCAGACCCTCGCAGTCCTTCAGATTTGAGGGGTTTGCCGGCACAAATGCTTCTTAAGGAATTAATTAAACATGCGCATGCTAATTGCTGCCGTCCAATAAAGATCGTTTGTCCCGAGGGCTCAAAATGAGATGCGCAGTTCAATTGAAAATCTTTACTTGTCTGACTTCGCCAATTTAAAAGCCGCATGTTGCAGATTACCGGGTGGTTAGGAGAATCATTTGACCTCCAAAAAACTCACACACTTTGTGATGAGATACTTAATTGATCGAGTCATAGATGACAAGGATCTTGGCGGCCGATCCGATCCGGTCCTAACTGGAATATCAGGACTGAAGACGAGCACAACAGAAATCTGCTGCATTTTACAATATGTTTGTAACAAAGTCTTTGTTCAGGGAGGAAGGAGGCGGGAACCGGCAGACGTTCAGCAGACTTCAATATCAAATAAAACATAAATACAAAATAAACATAATGGCGGCAGTCCCTCACGGACTGCCCACACAGACCCAAAACTCAACATAAAATCCAGGTCGTCGCTCCTCCTTTTATGCCTCCGCTCCTCCGTGAGACGAGAGACCGCTGGCTCGCAGGTGTCGCTCATTCCCAATCACGCCAGCGGCTCTCGTGACGCTCTCACGGCCCCTCGACCCCGCCCTGCTCGCCCTGCTCGTACTTGCTTGTTTTTGACTGTTTACCTGATGTCTCATTTTATTTATTCATTTTGTATTTGTAGGTATTGTGTTTTTGTAATCACACGCACACATCTACATATGTCAAATCGCATAACCACAAGAAATTTTTTTGTGTATGTATACATATATAATATTATATTTGTGTATGTGTGCATGTCTATGTATGTCTGTCTGTCTGTCTGTCCGTCCATCCGTCCGTCCATCCATCCATCTCTCTCACACACACAAACAGACTCACACACCCACACACACATGTATGTCACACTTAAATGTTTGAATTTTGTTTTCTCTTAATAATAACAGCCTTCATTTAAAAATGCATTTTAAATTTAGTGTGTACTGTGTTTATCTTTGACTTATATTTAAATTAGTTTGATGATCTGAAACATTTAAGTGTGACAAACAATAAATAAAAAAATAGAAATCAGGAATAGGGGAAACACTTTTTCACACCACTGTATGGATGGATGAATGGATGGAAGATAGATAGATAGATAGATAGATAGATAGATAGATAGATAGATAGATAGATAGATAGATAGATAGATAGATAGATAGATAGATGGATAGATGGATAGATGGATAGATGGATAGATGGATAGATGGATAGATGGATAGATGGATAGATGGATAGATAGATAGATAGATACATAGATAGATAGATAGATATATACATAGATAGATACATAGATACATAGATGGATGGATAGATACATAGATGGATGGATGGATGGATAGATGGATGGATGGATGGATGGATGGATACATAGATAGATGGATGGATACATAGATGGATGGATACATAGATAGATGGATGGATGGATGGATGGATGAATGGATAGACAAGCATATTATGTAAACAAAAACTTTTATGTTAGATGCGATTAATTGATTTGACAGCACTAATTAAATATAACCATCATAATGGGAAAATAATTGCAAACCGGCTTCCAGAGATGATAATTTAAATTATAATTAAATATAATTTTAAGGTTTTTTTTATCATGAAGAACACTTTAGTGTTTTGCATATGCATGAAAAAAGGAGTGCAAAAGAACCCTTTAATGGCTGCGATCACTAATGAGCTCTCGCTGAACGCGCGTGTCGATCGATACGGATGAAGCGCATTCAGTGCTGCCGAGAGAAAAACATTAACAAAATGCTTTTTTCTTTGTACTAAACAAAAGATCGAGTATCCAGGAGGTCTCTAACTCCCAGCTTGATGTGTTGTGATTAGACTACGGAAACACTAGCATTGTTAAACACTCGAGAGTCCCGCGAGCAAACGCTGATGTTCTTTTTGTACAGATTGTCTGGCCTTCCTTTTGTCCCCAGTTCAGCTGCTCTCATTAGCATGAAAACAACTCCTTCACTAGCCTTGTAGTGCTTCCTTGACCTACTTCTAACCCGGGCTTGTACTTCTGTCTCAACTCCGCAAGATCCTCCTCGCTGGGACTTGTGGGTAGGGGAGGATGTTGCCCTTCATCCACACATTGTATCCATCATCCTCCATCTGTTGGAGTGGGTCGAGCCAACGCCTCAGAGCGCACCTGCTGATAACGGCAGCCGAGCCCATTGAAGATTACTGCCAACCGGTCACAGCCCTTAAGGCCTGCGCTGTCCCATGGTGCTCTGCTTTCTCAGCTCTCCTTCTCATCAGCCTTTCAGCCCCTCGTTTTGTGCCTGCTGCTCTGGTCAGTCCGTCAATAAACACATGTGCTGAAGAGGAGAGGCTCTGGTGGACACCAGTGTCGCCTCTTTTCTAGTCTAATTAGGCTCAGATTAGCTCTGGCTTCACAGGCAATAAAGCCTTAAACTTGACCCAGACTAAAATGCATGTTTTCACTGCGTGTTTTCACTGAAAGCAACTTGCTTAAATATCTCAAAATATGTCATTGTTTTATCTCAAGATGTTTTTATGCATTTACGTTATAAATGCTACTTAAATGTCATAATTGAACTAAGGCCTGATCTTAACCCGTCTTCTTAAGCTTATGTTTCCGAACTAAGCTTAATAGTGTTATGAAACTCTTCGTAGATGAGAGTTGGATTAAATTCAAATTAAATTAAGTAGCCGCATAGTTTTTGATTATATTTATTGTAGTTTGGTAATGACCTCTGGTCTGGTAAAAAATGTTATGCAACACTTTATTAAAATATTGTACGACATAAAATAAGAGAAGTTGTTTTAGAAAACCATTTCTGGCTCAAAAGTAAAAATATTTTTTTAAATAAACAGTAATAGTTAAAAAAATATATATAATTACTTATCAAATATGCCTATTTGACATTTTTATTTGATATAATTATTTTAAATAATTCTCAAATATAAACTAAATAGTCATAGTAATTTTATTTTAGTAAATTTTATTTTATATTTGTCATATATTTGATCTATTATATATGTAAAGTATAATTTAAGTAGAAGTATATTTATATAAATAATTTTTAGTATTACAAAAAAAACTATATGTGTGTGTGTGTATAATATATATATATATATATATATATATACACACACACACACACAAATATATATATATATATATATAATTTCTTTATAATATTTTATGGATATATATGGATATTCAGAGATGATGGAGATTTGGATTACTATGAGAGACAGACTTGTATATGTTTTTGCGATTAAAACTGAAGCTCGTATGCCAGCTGGTTCTGCTCCAGTCTGCTTACATTGGTGCTTTAGAAAATGCTTGACAGCTGGACAAGTTAGACAATTTTTCTGATACTTTATCCTGTCTCATTACCATCCTGGCAAGATCTGGCAGGATATAGTATAACTTCCCACACAATTTACTTCTCGGATCTCAGCTACTCTCCCCTTCCCTTTCGTTCCCTTCCCTCTCTCTCTCTCTCTCTCTCTCTCTCTCTCTCAGTCTCTCTCTCTCTCTCTCTCCTCTCTCTCTCTCTGAAGCAGGGAAGAGAAACTGCAGTGCTCAGTGTACATGAGTCATTCCGCATCCACCGCGTTCAGCAACACTCTCCAGTCTAAGCTGTGGATTATTCTCCGAGAGCCCTGACTGCAAGTTCTGCAGGGCCTCAGCTGAAGTTTTCTAAAATGAGTGTGTCACATTCGCATGAGATTTATTTCAGTGCAGATGCATCAAAGAGTTTGCTCCAAGTGTTCGTCGACTCTCTCCATCCCCTTAGCTCAGGTCTTAGGAATGGAAGACAGTGTAGTTTTAATATTCCTCCAGCAGCTTGGCTTTGCCTCTGCTCTGACATTTTAATCGCTTGGAGGGAGTTAGAGTTGTGTGCGTATGTTTGTGCTGGATTTAGCTCGGCTCTCTTAAAGGAATAGTGCACCCACTCAAGTTATTATTGCTATTTTTATTTATTTACGCGCATGCTGTTCCTAACCTATATAATTTTCTTTTTTTATGGAAAGAAAAGTGAAGAATAGTTAGCCTAAGAGGCTTTCAAGTTTCAGTGACTGTGCAAGAAAAGGTCCATACTGTGAAATAGAGTATGAACTAACTATGATTGAATTTAAACTTCACTGATTTTAAAATTGCTTTATATTCTTACATGTGTAAATGAGCAATGCTTACTCGTTCTCCATGTTACCTGGAACGAGAAATGCACGTTTATTTCTCAGCAAGATGAGGCAGCTCTTGATTTTACCTCCACGTTTTTCAATCCTTGCCACAGACAGTCGGATCAGCAGAGGGTTATTAACAGAACAGTTATTGTAAGATTACGTTTATCACTGAAAATCGTATCATACTTTGTCTAGTCTTGAAACAGCATTATGGTAAAAAATGAACATTACCGCAGTGAACACAACAGCATTGTGCTTTGAGAGGTTGGGCAGAAATGAACCGCAGATTCTTTCAGTGTTCATTGTCTTCGTTGGTTGAGTTTTTTCTGATTGTTCGCCGCGGCATTCTCTTCATATTTACAATTCTTTAACCGCTGCCTGCAACCGGAAGTAACTCTCTCCCGCTAAACCTTTTCACTGAAAGTTGACACCATTATGACTAAAAGTTTGCTAAGAAGTATTTCCTACTAAAGCAAGGTAGTATTTACATTCACATTCATGCATTTATCAGACACTTTTATCCAAAGCGACTTGCATCGCATTCAAGAAACACATTGACATTCTAATCAGTTCTTGCTTTCCCTGGGAATCAAACCCATGACCTTGGCGTTGCAAGCGCCATGCTTTACTGGTTGAGCATTATGGGTATTTAACAATGTGAGAACAACAGCCTTTCTTCTCTATTCTCTAGTCAGGCAGCACTGATTTGGAGTGAAGTACCCCTTTAAATTATTACTGAAAATGTCACTAACCTTAACCGTATCTCACCGAAAACACCAATAAAAGAGTTTTGCCATGCAAAATGAACACAATATTTATTGTACCTAATATTTATTTATCTTTTGATGTCAGTGCATAGTAGTTAAAGATATTGAATATGAAGTGGGACACCTGAAGCTCTAACAGTAGAGAGTGGTGCTTGCAACATCAAGGTCATGGGTTCGATTCCCAGGGAAAGCAAGAACTGATTAGAATGTCAATGTTTCTTAAATGCAATGCAAGTCGCTTTGGATAAAATAAATGTAGACAATGTTTCATTAACAAAAGATAGATGATAACGGCTCAACATTAACAGTGAATAGTGACTTCAACTTCGGTTTATTCAATAATATTGTTTGTCTTGGAATCAAGAGCACAAGTCATATGGGACATTTTATGGTGTTTTGTGCCCTTTTTGAAGCTTGAAAGTCACAATCCCTATTCATTGTAAAAGAACGACAATTCTTCAAAATTTCACCTTTTTGAGGAAGAAAGGCATAGCGAGTTGAAGCACGCTATGAGAGTGAGTAAACGATGAGAGACATTTCATTTTCGTAGGATTTATCCCTTTAAAGAGATTGTAGCAGTGGTGGTTAAAAAACAGAGCTCTATTGTATGCGTGAGGCGACACGGATGCTGTGGGCGTCGTTTTGAGGAAGTGACTTCAAAGAGTTCTGTTCCATTTGCAGGCTTGGCACCCGCTGTTAATGCAATGGATTGGAGGGATGACCTTGTTGGGGAACGTGGCGGTGTACAGGCTTCTTGGTGTGCAGACACATTGCAAAAACATAAAAAAACAGTAGCATTGCCACACCATCAATAACAATTATAAAGCTGAGGGGCTGCCGGCTCGTGTAGGATATAATAACACAAAAGATGGCGTGCCTTGAGCACCGGTGATATGTGACTACATGAGAAGTTCTAGCATAATGAATCACACATTAAGAATGCAACATGCTCACTCAGAAGGACAAATAATATTTGTTCGAATAAGTAAATGAGTCAAACTTAACTCTCCCACACACTTACACTACCGGTCAAAATTTTGGAATAATTACGACATTTTGATGTGTTATAAATACATTGTACTGTAACTGAGATATTTTATTGCATTTATTCGATCAATTTTAAAAAAAGGGTTTTCTTCTGTGATGAAAGCTGAGTTTTCAGCATCATTTCTCCACAAGTCATTCTAATATGATGATTTGATGCTCACAAAACATTTCTGATATTCTGATTATTATTAAAAAGGTTTCCACTGTAAACTGGTATATCCTGCCATTCAAAAGTTTGAGGAAAGTAAGATTAAAATAAATAAATACTTTTAGTCAGCTAGTATGCATTAAAGTGAAATTACTGTAAAGACATTCCTAATGTTGCAAAAATGTTTCTGTTTCAAATAAATGTGTTTTCTACAAAAGTATTAAGCAGCAAAAATTGTTTTCAACATTACTGATCATCAATAATCATTAGTAATTTTGTGAAGGATCATGTGAGTAATGATGCTGAAAATGCAACTTTAATCACTGGAATAAATGACACTTTACTATATATTCACATAGAAAACAGCTGTTTTACACTGATGTAATATTACACTGTTTTATTGTATTTATCATCTAATAAATTCAGCTTTAATCACTGGAATAAATGACACTTTACTATATATTCACATAGAAAACAGCTGTTTTACACTGATGTAATATTACACTGTTTTATTGTATTTATCATCTAATAAATTCAGCTTTAATCACAGGAATAAATGACACTTTACTATATATTCACATAGAAAACAGCTGTTTTACACTGATATAATATTACACTGTTTTACTGTATTTATCATCTAATAAATTCAGCTTTAATCACAGGAATAAATGACACTTTACTATATATTCACATAGAAAACAGCTGTTTTACACTGATATAATATTACACTGTTTTACTGTATTTATCATCTAATAAATTCAGCTTTAATCACAGGAATAAATGACACTTTACTATATATTCACATAGAAAACAGCTGTTTTACACTGATATAATATTACACTGTTTTATTGTATTTATCATCTAATAAATTCAGCTTTAATCGCAGGAATAAATGACACTTTACTATATATTCACATAGAAAACAGCTGTTTTACATTGATATAATATTACACTGTTTTACTGTATTTATCATCTAATAAATTCAACTTTAATCACAGGAATAAATGACACTTTACTATATATTCACATAGAAAACAGCTGTTTTACACTGATATAATATTACACTGTTTTACTGTATTTATCATCTAATAAATTCAGCTTTAATCACTGGAATAAATGACACTTTACTATATATTCACATAGAAAACAGCTGTTTTACACTGATGTAATATTACACTGTTTTATTGTATTTATCATCTAATAAATTCAGCTTTAATCGCAGGAATAAATGACACTACTATATATTCACATAGAAAACAGCTGTTTTACATTGATATAATATTACACTGTTTTACTGTATTTATCATCTAATAAATTCAGCTTTAATCACAGGAATAAATGACACTTTACTATATATTCACATAGAAAACAGCTGTTTTACATTGATATAATATTACACTTTTTTACTGTATTTTTGTAAATGCATTCTTGCTGAGCATAAGCAACTGATTTAAAACATTATTACAATAATTTAAGCTGGAGTGTATACAACATCTTCCATGCTCAGCTTAAAGAAATTAAAAATATTTTATTAAAATCTATTATTTATGTCCTTCCAAACCTGAATGATTTTATTTCTTCTGTGAAACAGTGTTCTGCAATATTTCTTTTTGTCCATGGGTCCAAATAGTTAAAGCATTCTTTGATTTCTTCTTTTGCGCTCCGCATAAGACAGAACGTCATACAGGTTCAGAAATACATTGACATGTATTCATTTAGCAGACGCTTTTATTCAAAGCGACTTACAAGTGAGGAATACAGAAACCGATTCGTCGTGAAGAGGCAGATGAACACAAGAAGTGTTCGCAATACAAAGTTTCAGACACTGCTTAGAGTAGCATAAGCTAGAAAAGGGAGGGATTCAAAGAAAGGGGAAAGGTTTTTTTATGAGATTAAGTGCTCACGGAAGAGATGATTGAATATTGTCAGGGATTCTGCATTCCGGATGAAGGGGGGGGAAATCATTCTTGAGAGTGATTTTGTGTCTCTCTGTGAGAGTCGTCACTCATTGACCGATCGTGGGTTTCTGGTAGGTGTGTAAACTCGTAAAAGACAGTGGAAGCAGGAGCTTATGAGCCTGTAAGCAAGCATTAATGTCTAGTAAATACACAAGAATGAGTCAATGAATCTCAACAATACCCCTAAGGTTCTTCTGAAAGTATCTGTTATTTGCACATTATTGTTGCTTGGCTGTTAATCTGAATAACGAGGTAATTATCTAATTAACACTTCTTATCTGATCCACATTATCTAAAGATGACATCAAAGTACGATAGCAGGGATTCGCAGTTAATAATTGAAGAGCACCTGACTCTGATTGTGTGAGCAGGCTTTCTTTATCTGGTTGGATTTAGAGCAGTCAGAGCGGTGCTGTGAGGCCCCATGCGGAGCTGCGCCACAGGGCTGCATATGTTGTGAGTCTGTGTCAGGTTAACATCTGTCCTAACTCTCGGGAAGACTGTGATGCGAGTCCCACTCAGTCATAGTCTGAATGTGGTTGGTGTGTGTTTGCGCGTCTCTTTGGTGTAATACCGTATGCTGTTCCAAACCCACAGAGAGGATTTGTCAGGCGTTGTGGTGGTAGCATGTGATTGTTCCTCCACAAAAATTCAGGCAAAGTTTTTGTGAACATGCAGACTAGGACTCTGCGGTACACCGGTACTAAACATGCACTGCAGTGCAGTTGATTCCTGACCCAGCTGAAAATATGCTGCAGTTCACATGAAGAATGAATGTTAGTTTTTTTCCTAAACACATCGACTGAAATGGACATTATTGTATGACTTGGATGTCTTAACAAAAGCACATTCATTTAAATTCGTTGCATGTTGGTGTATTTTATCAAAGCTCAAGAAGTGTGAAATAAATATTTTTGAGATGATATAAGGTGATAAAACACAAACATCTTTTTTTATGCACATCTTAATGTATATATATACATAAAATGAATGTGGTAATTATTGCAGATCACAATTTGCACAATTTTACGTTTTTATGCAGTTTGAAGAAAAAAAAATGTAAATACCGAATGTTTGCAACAAAATATAAGAATTGCAAATTGTTTATGTTTAATTTTTTTAATTGATTGGCAGTACTAGTTCCATTTGCTGTTTATTGTTGCATAATTGGTTTTGATGCATTTGTTTATGCGTAGGATGTACGGGACAGTGGTCGGGACACAGGAGGACTTAAAACTATGTAAATCAAATTAGTAAATTATTATTTATATATCTAATATATAATACAATTATATATCTATTTATATATCTAATACTTATATATCTAAATGAAAAGGCTAAAAAAGTGTTTATTTTTCCCCTCATAAACATTTTATTTATTAATGAATTTAAGATATCTGTTACATGTATTTATTTTGTTACAAATATATTTGTATATCAATATTTGATACATATTTTTCTGCTCCCCTTGTTCCAGTGTTTCATTTCCTGTCTAGTTTATTTCTTACAGTGATTAATCGCTCACACCTGTTCCTCATTAGCCCGTTGCTGTATTTCATACTTATGTGTATCAGTTGTGTTACGTGTTAGTCGTGTCTTTGTTTACTTCCTGGTTCCTCCCGTGATCTCCCAGTGTTTTTCCACTCACCTGTCTCGTCATCAATCACCTCGTAAGTCTTTTCACCTGTGTCTTTTTCCCTCATCCGCCCTTGTGTACATCTACCCTGTGTTTTCCTTCAGTCTTGGTCTGTCGATATCTGTATTATGTTGTGTTTTCTTCCAGTTCACTGCTAGTAATGTTTTGCACGAGATGTGCTGTTTTTGTTTGTATAATTAAAGTGTTCTTTGGAGTTTTCTTATTAAAGTAAATTTCAGTTCATCTCCGTTGCCTTTTTGCCTTCCTTCCTCTCCACACAACCGTGACAGGTTGTCTTTTGTCAGTCATTGTCTCTGTGTGTTTTTGCGAATCTGTCGCATTCCTGTTCCTTTCTTCCTGTTCTCTGTTTGAATCATCATTGTTTGTGTTTTTGAATAAACTTTGCTGCAACTGGATCCTCGCTCCTTCTCGTCTCTGCTGCCTCGTCACTGAATCAATACTTCAAGATTCTCTATATTCGTAGCGACTATAGAGTGCTGCTTTTCCTATGGGAAACAGGTTTTAAAGGTCTTTTTCTATGGGGTTTTATAATGGGGGATTTTAATGTAGAAGTAAAATAAGCTCTGTGCTAAATGTAAGTTGATGATACTTCATTTTTTTCCTTCAACTTTTGACGTTTATAAAAAAAACATGTTTATAATTAGTAACTAGATAAGAATGTTTGTCTGTGAGTGTTTGTAGTTTCTGTTATAGAACAAAACACCCCAAAAAACAGGAATGAATATTATTTTTACAAAACATTCTTGAGAAAATTATTCTTCTGGGGTTTGTGGTCATCTCTGCTCCACTTGCTTGTTCTGGAAAACGGAGGACCTTTGAGTAAAAATTGTTGGACCTTTCTCTCATTCTTTTTTTTAATCACTATTTCTCTTATTACCACTGGCTCTTTACGTCTTTTGACTTATTCTGTAACTTCTGTACTATACATTTGGGTTGCGGCTCCCATTTTCATGCTGTTGACTTCAGCAGAAGCACCTGCTGGAATCCTGAGCAGACATTGCCTAGCTACTGATGCGTTTCAGACAGGAATAATTAAAGCAAAGTGGCTGCAATGCAGAAAACTGCTAGTGTGCACACACTATCCCAACCATATCTGCACAAGTTGAGTCCACAAGCCTTGGGCTCTCAAAGGTCTGTGCATTTCTCCTTCTCTCATGCATTCAAGCTCAAATCTCTGGTTGCAGCACTCGGACTCGGATGTCACCGCAGAAGACGTGCCAGCATCCACTTTAGTCATAGGCGGCAGGACAATGGGATTGTAGAGGCTGTGGCAGAGGCATTGCTTTGATTGATGGCCCAGCTGAGGGAATGACCTTGAGAGTGGCAGAATAGGTGTAGAGGGACGCGTTCATAGCCTTTGTAATGAAGATCCCAGCCGGTTCCCCCGCATGCTTGTGTTTGTGGGAGTTTGTGTCTGTGTGTAAATGAAAGGCACATCCGTCAGCACGACTTCACACCACGACCAGAGCCGTGACTTTTTCTGTAGTAGCTGCACTCTCTCTCTCTGAATTTTATTTAAAAGTAGCTTAGGACTGTCAATTTGGATTTATATAAGCTAGTTTTGTCATTAATCGCAATTTATAGCATGTAACATAAAAGTTTGTAAATATGCATAACACACACACACACTCTCATGTTGTGTTTTCATGTTTTACAGACAGATTTTTACATTTCCATTCATGCATTTATCAGATGCTTTTATCCAAAGTGAATCTTATTTTCAGATTTTTATACTGTAGAAATTGTATATTCTCCCCCCAAAAAAGATTTAAACCAAGCCCTAAAACTACCCATCATGCAAAACTTTCTGCATTTTTATATTTTCAAGAAAAACATAATTTAGTCAGATTTATAAGCTGTTTTTCTTACCAAAAAAAGTCCAGAGAAGGACAAGGATTTCAGATATTACCGTCTTTCTGGGGACATTTTGTCCTCATGAAGTATGGTTTACCAGGACCACACACACACACACACAAACAAACTCAATACTCTACTAATCCTAACCTTACAGCCTAATAATACTCTGACAGTTAGTTAATATAATGCAAAGTTACTTATAGTTCATAAAATGTCTAAAGTGGACAGATATATATTTATATATATATAAGGATTAACATTCGAGCAATACAATTTTATTAACCTGACGTTCAGATTTCTTAATGCTTTATGAATATGACAGCAGTTTTCTCAAGGTAGGACCAATGATAAACTGATTTTGATTGGAAGATCCACGTTCAATCAATCCAGGGGTTTTCAAACTGGGATTCGGGACCCTCTGCGGGCCACAAGAGGGTGCTTGACTTTCCAAAATCTATTTTTAGAAAAATGCTTTAACAAATGCCTGTTAATGTTAATGTGTGAAATTAGGCATTTACCACATTTAAAGACTTGTGGGAAATCATGAGATTAATTGTGATTCGTTTATTTTGACAACACAATATTTTTTTTACACACATAGTCGCAAACGCACTACTGTTAAAAAGTTTGGGGTAAGTACATTTTTTAACAATTGAATACCTTTTTTCAGCAAGAAATAGTGCATTAAATTGATTGAAAGTGACAGTTTTGTCACAGATTTTGTGATTAAAGTGACAGGAAATACTTTAACAAAAGAATAATTGAACAAATAAATGTTTTATTGAGCTTGCTGTTCATCAAAAAAAGAAGTGTATATATATATATATATATTTGATATATATATCAAAAAGTTTGAAACCCCCTGATTCAGAGCACATCTCATTGGAATATGTCCTCAGAAGGAGGTTTTGTCAGATATAGATTTTTCCCCAGCAATGTTGTCCACCAAACCGTAGCTGGGTTAGAGAAACACACACACATCCTCTTAGTGCACTTAAGAACTAACTCAAAAGCACATGTTCACAATCACACCATTTGTATGGATCATTTAACACACACACCCGGTGAAAGAGAGGAGACACACACACGCATGGCTTCTCCTGTGGGGTTATCAAAGCACGGGTGTCTCATGGGACAGCTTACACCCGTCTTCTCCGGTTCCGTCTGACTGGCCGCTGACTGACGCCGCCTGCTTCCCCAGCAGACCTGACATGCAGCTCCGGTGCGCTTGTGCACGAGGCAGAGGAGCGAGTTCAGAGACGAGTGCAGAATCCCTCCTTTCCTCCTCCATGTCCTCTGGCGTCATGAGTTTTCTCCGGCACGTTTGTTCAGAAAGCAGAAGAATGTAGGACACGTCAGCGTGTATCGCTCATAATATCAGGTGACACTCACAGCGGTTGGTTGATTGCTGTAAGGATCTGTGTGACTAGATAAGAGCTTTTCATTTCCTTTAAATTAACATTGCCATTATTTACTTTCCCTCTCACTGCGTGTAACCTTCATGACTTTCTTTCTCCCATGAAGCACAAACAGAATTTATTTAAGTACTAGTAATCTATTTATTTATTTTACACAAAACTACTCTCAGAGCTTGAATATAGTGTGAGAATCTGACCACTTTTTGACATTTGCATATATGTTCATATAACATATGAGTACTGTCACCAATAGAATGAATCTAAAAAAATATTAGGCCTTGCATACATTTTTAACTAGTGTAAGTTAAATGAATAAATAAATAAAAATATAACAAGCAGTTTCTTTGATTTTGTGTAATGATATTTAAAATATCATTATATCAATTTTACATATGCAAGTCAGTATCAGTTTAGACTTCTGGAGAGAAATTGTATTAATATTTTAAATTAGCTTTTTTTTATATATTTCATTTTAGTTACAGTTTTTGAATTTCGAATTTTTAATTTTTTTGTATCATATTTTTCATTATAATTTTTTTTTTTTATACAAATTTTACCCATTTTGGTTGAGTTTTTAATAAAAAATAAATCTGTTGCTATAATATATTAATAATAATAACAATTAGTGAAAACAGAGTGAATCTTAAAAAGTATAGTGCATTTTTGTAATGTTTAAGTTCTAAAACAAAATTATATTTTTGTTACTAATGAATTTACTTTTTTCTATAATTACAATTGATTTTATTATAGAATTAAATTGTATACTAAATATACTCTAATACTACTACTAATGACAATACGAGCAGAAACAGAAAACTGAAGCTTTGCATTAGTGTGTAAACAGGCTGAGTTGTATAAATAAGCGATGCACAGCAGATTCTGTTGCTCTCAGCATCTTAACGAAGAATGTCAATACATGCACGCATTCAGAGATATACATGCTTTCATTGTCTTTGAGTTCAGCCTCCAACTTCCTCCGACTGCTTCCCCAGTTTCCCAGAGTGCATAAACCCCTTTTATGACTGCGCCTCCCCACGCCTGCTCCTCAATATATCTTCTTGTTTTATGACATGGAGAATGTATTATACATGCAACAAAATGAGAGTCAGTCATGCTTTTAGTCCATGTCCTCCTCAGGAGAACAAGTACTATCTCAGTGTTTCAGGCAGAGGCTGTTGGGAGACTCTCCATTCTCTCCTGCTATCGGAGCAGCACAGCACGACCTGTCCCAGTGTTGCTCTCTCGAACCTATAGTCTCATGCTGGCTGCTGTTTATCTCTCACATCGTAAGGGTCCCTGGACCTCGTGACATAATCACAGGGAATCTGGATCTTCTTCAGCACATACCAAGCATCGGAAGATGGCAGACACAAATGAATGATTAAAGCAACTGAAACTTGCCAGAAACCATCAAGAGGAGGAAACACACGGGGAAAAGCAATAGTTCTTGCAATAAACGAATCAAGGGTCTTTCATGATAATCATTAAAAATAGTGTCTGTATTTTATTTTTTATTTTACATTTTTTATTTGAAATAAAATTGTGGTTCAGTGTTGCATAAAAAATATTATTTTAATAAAATATTAAATTTATTTCTGATAAAACCAAGAAATACATTTTCCTTTTTTTTAAGGAAACTTAAGCCGTTTTTAGGCTTGAACTGAGGACCTGATTAAGCTGATCAAATTAAGGATTTTCCATTTATTTTTATAGAATTACCTCAGTTATGGGGTTTTTGTTTAGATACACCAATTGTCAGTTCCCAGCATGCTTTGCATATGGCTGGAAATACATAGTAAATATTGAAATGAAGAGTTATTTTATGTGTTTTTGAGTGACGGGTAACATCGGTTGCAGACGAGTAGAGCTTCTGGTTCGGTTGTGGATTTGCCTGAACAATATTGTCTAATAGTGATAAGTTGGTTTGCTTTGCTAATGTCGCCGCGGTAGAAAGTTTTTTGACTGTACAATATAACACAAAGTCCTTTCACTCTAAATCACAGACTTCTCAGAGTCAACTTAAAATAAAAAAAGCTGATTTCACAAAAAATATTGAGTTCCTTGTGTCATAGCCTAAATAATTTAGTATATTTTGCATGATTTAATCGAGCAGATTCCATTAAAGAAATCAAGTCTCAAAAATATCAAGTGTAACAAATATCATTTGTTTTAGTAAATAGCACATCATTTTTCTTTAAAATTGCAGGTATTTGAAGCTCCACAAAGAGCTTTCTATGGATAAACTGCTTGATTAGCATGTTTCAGCCTCTGTCATGTGTCTGTACGCTTCTTCGCCTGAGGCGCAGAGTAAGAGGCGATGATAAAGTGCCCCTTCTCCAATTCCCTTTCTCTTTCTTTGTAAATGTATATCTTTTCAGCCAGGCTCTATTTGATTTCCTCACAGACTCTGTCATTAATCTGTGTGTTCCTGTGACCCCCGACAGTGCTGAGTTGTGGATGGGAATCATTTGATCCGCCATCCTTAAGAAACAAGGGTTGTGTTGTGAGGCTGCTGTCCGTGGTGCTGATCGCATGTTCTAGTTGCTTTCCCATTGCAGTCACATCATTCTGGATTTTGTACATGATGGTACAGCATGATTATTATACACTGCTCTTCAAACCTTTGAGGTTTTTTCAATTCATTTGATTTATTTGATCATTAAATGCATCAACATTTCCTGTGATCAAAGCTGAATTTTCAGTATCATTACTCTTTAGTCTTTACTGTCATATGATGATTATCAATGTTGAAAACAGTTATGATAACGAATAGAAAGTCGTCGATATAATACTGTTACACTTGTACAATATTCCTCAAACAACAGCAACTGTGGCATAATGTTGATTACCAAAATATAAATTTCCACTCGTTTTTGCTACAATCTATAAGTGATGCAATTGGAAGTGAATGAGTCTAGTTCAAAAGTTTTAAAATACTGATTATACCGATGTTATAGAACATGAAGATATATAGATATGCAAGTTAACATGATTTCGGTGTGTTTTAACCTTTATGCGTGTAGATTTAAATCTTCATTACTAAAGTGGCGGATTATATACTGTAAAACACTAAACATAAAGCCTGAAACAACAGTAACAAATGATGATTAATGCATTTTACAGCTCAAATTTGAACTTTTAACAAGAGAATTAAAGTTCTTCTATAAAGTGATACGCTTTAAAGTTATGCATTTTAATGACCTTTTCTGTAATTAATTTTATGCATTTTAAATCCCTTAATGTAACCTTGATCTTTGCTTTTCTTTTTTTTTTTACATATATATTACCCTGATATGCTTTGTAGGAAAATGTTGCCCTACATTTCTAAAGCTTAATTTCAATTGCAAGGTAAAACTATTTCTGGAATGGAAAAGGCTTTTGCTCAGCTTTGCACAAATGGGATTTTTTTTCTTCATATTGTTATCTATACCTTTACCATAAAGCTTTGCTAGTGTCAAAATTTATTTGACATGGTGATTTAAGGAATGCTTTAGTGGCCAACCTAATTGCATACAGAGATTTCCAATTTGGCATGAACCTTCTGAGTGCTGTGAGATGGACTCAACTCAAGCATGCCAGGAGAGGCAGACAGAGGATCACCGAGACGCTTCAAAATGACGTTAGAAGGAGAAGAGAGGAGAGGAGAGGAGGCAGGAGAATCGAGCACAGCTGTGGAGAGCGTCAGTGAAAGGAGAGAAAACCTCCCGAGAACACCTGAGAATTCAAACAGGAAACAACAAAGAAGCGAGCAAAGGTTGCCGTTGTAATACACAGGAGATAGTGGAACCAGACAGTGATAGCTGGGAAGATATTGAAGGATGGGAATTGTAGGGTGCCGGCGTTTCTCTGACAACTATCCACTTTTGGGTTTGGCAAGCTTAGACACACGCATAGAAAACAGGCGCAAGAGAGAACAGAGCAATTTTACGTGATGTTAATTTGTTTATTCATGTTAAAAATCACCAAGCAGCAAATGTGAGCACTGCATAAATTACATTATTCTTCAACCCTCATCTAACAGCACTCTTGCTCTTGTGATATTGCTCAAATGCTTCATTATTCGTCTATTCAGTCAGCGATTGTCACGTGATCACCTCCTCAGGCCAGAGCTTCAGTCATTACCACGGTAAACACTTACCTGGAGCAGTGTGCAAAGGAAGAGCGGTCCGGGTGAGAAGCTTATAGGAAGCGATTGAGTTCAGGTTTTTTTTCCAAAGGGTGTGCAACCAAATGTTAAGTTAAGGGTGCCGGTCATTTTTTCCAGGAGCTCTGTGTGAAATGATGTCAAATTAGCTTTTTCCCTCTTTGTTTTGTTTTGTTCCAATACACACAAAGGGAATAAACATGCAATGCTTTTCTGTGAGCAATACTTGAGTTCAGCGTGCAAACAATTGCCAATGGTTCTTCTTACAAAAGCCTGAGATTCTCTCAAAGATGCTGCAAGAAATGAACATGCAGGAGCCTTTGAACACAGTTGTACATCATTTACATTCATGCTGCCGAACACATCAAGGTCTTCGTTCAGCTCTCAATAACTGCGATGAAAAATGTCATCCGTGGGGTCCACCATCTGACTCAATATCCTTCATTTCCATTGCCTTAGCCCATGCCTCATGACATTAATTCAGTGCTGGGATGTCGGATAAGCATTGAATATTTCATCAAATGCACAGGATGTCGTGAACCATGCTTTTTGGAATGTAATATGAATCTTTGAAGTGGCCTGTAAAATGTTATTAACCTGTTATCAGACGAACAACCTTTAGCAAGCAAGCGCTGTGGTCTGAAGTGTGTTTGGCAACACTTCACAACACACATTAGTCAATGTAGTGCTATATTTAATTTTTGACGGAGGAAAACAAGGCTGTGAGGGATAGAGTACAGGTTGTTCAGCAAATTCAGTAGATGCAAAGCTGACGTGGTCTAGGACAGTCTGCGCCATTATAACAAATGCAACAGCCTCTCGATGTGGCTTCTAACCTGACAAGGTTATCAACATCCGTTAATGCATTAGTTAACATGAACTAACAATGAACAATATGTCAGGAATAGTTGATGACGGGCTGTTCAATAATTTGAATGCGCACCTGTTCAATAATTGGTAATACGGCCACGACGAGTAATTCAGCTGCACTGAGTCAACTTTTCTGCTTATGTTACAGTTACCAAACCTCAAGATATTGTTCAGATTATGCATTTCAAGGCATTTGTCAGGTTTTTGTCCTTAAAACTCTCTTGTGTGAAGGACTAATTGCCAGCAGTTATGAGAGAGAGAGAGAGAGAGCAAAAGCAAGAGAGAGAGAGAGAGAGAGAGCAAAAGCAAGAGAGAGAGAGAGAGAGAGCAAAAGCGAGAGAGAGAGAGAGGGAGAGCAAAAGCAAGAGAGAGAGAGAGAGAGATAGAGCAAAAGCAAGAGAGAGAGAGAGAGAGAGAGAGAGAGAGAGCAAAAGCGAGAGAGAGAGAGAGAGAGAGAGCAAAAGTAAGAGAGAGAGCGAGAGAGCAAAAGCGAGAGAGAGAGAGAGAGAGAGAGCAAAAGCAAGAGAGAGAGAGAGGGAGAGCAAAAGCAAGAGAGAGAGAGAGGGAGAGCAAAAGCAAGAGAGAGAGAGAGGGAGAGCAAAAGCAAGAGAGAGAGAGAGAGAGCAAAAGTAAGAGAGAGAGCAAAAGCGAGAGAGAGAGAGAGAGAGAGCAAAAGCAAGAGAGAGAGAGAGAGAGAGCAAAAGCAAGAGAGAACAAAAAACAATTATTCAAAAAGAATCACCAAATAAATGATAAAAGGTCCTCTTCATAAAACACAAACAACCCACTGTTTACACACCACTTACGCATAAAATCAACCATGTTTCCAGTACTGTTAAAAAACACACACTCAACTCTGATTCTGGATTCAACCAACGCCGTAAACATTCTGATCACATCAACCATTCGTCCTTCAAGAGCCAGTCTACAGGTCTTCCAAATGGCTAGTTTTGCTTGCCCAAGTATAAAATTAGCCACAGTGCATCTTTCTTTGTTTGCTTTGGAATATTTACATCCAAAGATAAAAATAACTTGGTTAAAATCAAAACCCAGTCCTGTCACAGTTCTCTCCAGCAGCGCGAAAAGTGGGACCAACCTCGGACATTCAATAAAAACATGAAAAACAGTTTCGTTACTGTTACAGAAAAGACACACTGGTAAAACATTTAGGTTGAATCTGGAAACAAACACGTTAGTGGCGAGCACACAGTGCAGTATTCTCCACTGGAGATCCCCTGAGCGCTTGGGAAGAGGGCTTTTATAAAACAGCCTCCAGGAAGGGAGAATATGGTCTGCAACTGCGAGCTTTTCTCTCCATTTCGTATCATGTCTTACATGAAGATCGTTAAAATAAGCAGTTTTTACACAGACTTGATATAGCTCTTTCTTCCCCGCTGTTTGAAAAATTAGCTCTTCTAATCTCTCCAATTGTAATAATTTTCCAACTTGGTTGGTTTCAGAGGAAACTTTAGGTGACACACTTAATTCAGGGAAGGAGACCTGTAAAGGCCCTCCCTCCAAAGAATGGTTTAAAAACTGTAAAAGAGGAAGAGGAAAGGCAGACTTCAGTCCTAAAAGCAAATGCTCCACCACTCTCACAGACCTTACTTCGACCTGTCTAGCAATCTCTTCTGCTGATCTCCACTCTTTTGAGTCCAAGTCAATCAAGTGTCTGACTTTAGTAAAACCTTTCCTCATGCATTGCAGAGCAATGTTGTTAAACACACAAACATTCCCTAAAAAAGGATTAAAAAACAATGGTTCATCTATCCCATAATGATCATTTTCTGACCTGGACACTTTAAACACATTCCAAGATTTTAAAACTGATGCATAAAAATTAAGACCAGACGTAACCCTTCCATTAAAAGGTGCCATTAAGAACAGTTGCTTGTCAAGCTCAATGCCACACAGCGATCGCAATAACGTGAGTCCAAATGACACCCAGGGGACAAACTCTGTAGAAAAAAGCAGTTTTTGGGCAGATTTTAGTCTCAGAGCTCTGACTTTGGCTGTTAGTTCAATTAGTCCTTGTCCTCCTTCATTAACTGGCAAGTATAAAATTCCAGGAGGAAGCCAGTGGAAACCATCCCAGAAAAAGTCAACAAAAACCTTTTGTAGTTTTTGTAGCAAGTCTCCCGGAGGATCAATAACAGTCAGACGATGCCACAGCATAGATGCTGCTAGATTGTTCACCACAAGGACTCTCCCTCTATAGGACACTCGGGGAAGGATCCATCTCCATTTCTGTAGGCGTCCAGCCACCTTTTCATAGAGGCCTTCCCAGTTCTTCAGCATGTATTGTTCTGTTCCCAGAAAGACCCCCAACACTTTAAACCCCTCTGAACTCCAGGGGCAGCGCTGAGGAAGCCTGGGAACGCTTTCTTCCTCCCACTGGCCTAGAAGCAATGATGAGCTTTTTCCCCAGTTAATTCGAGCTGAGGAAGCTTTTTGATAAGCCTCAAGAGCCGCTTCCAAGCTGAAAACATCTTCGTTGGATCGGATCACAACAGTGACATCGTCAGCGTAAGCGCTGAGTTTTACAGTCACCGTCTCTGAAGAAGAAACATCCACCGTTGAAATCCCACGCAGTTGACGCCTTAAAACAGTCAGTAATGGTTCGATGGCAATGGCGTATAAAATGCCTGACATACTGCATCCTTGCCGTATGCCTCTGCTCACTAAAAAAGGTCTTGACAATGAACCATTGATTTTTAAAATACTGTATATATCAGCATATAATAATTTAACGTAGGAAATAAATAAAGGACCAAATCCAAAAGCTTCAAAACATTTAAAAAGAAAGTCATGATCTACACGATCAAAAGCCTTTTCCTGGTCCAAAGATAAAAACCCTACATTAAGATTTTTGCCTCTGGCAAATGAAATCAAATCACGAACCAGAAACAAATTGTCAAATATTGTACGGTTCGGAATACAATATGACTGGTCTGCGTGAATTATTGTTGATATATACAGTTTTAGTCTATTAGTTAAGGCTTTGGAGAAGATCTTGTAATCCACTCCAAGCAGAGACACTGGTCGCCAGTTCCTTATGTCAGCAAGATCCCCCTTCTTGGGCAGCAAGGTGATCACTGCTCTCCGCAGACTCAATGGTAGGCGTCCACTATCAAAGCACTCTAAAAACACTGAGAACAAGTCTTCACCAATGACTGGCCAAAACTGTTTATAAAACTCTGCAGTTAAACCATCCAAACCCGGGACTTTTCCTGAAGACATGTCTTTGATAGCAGCAGTCAGTTCCTCCATCAGCAAAGGCTGATCGAGTCTGGAGTGCTCTCTCTCCGTCAGATGAGGCAGATCCTGAAGAAGTGTTTCTGCTGTTTCTCCATCACATGCTTCTGCTGTGTAAAGACTTTCATAAAAACTCAGTGCATGTGTGATTATCTCATGTTCATCCGTTGTTTCACCTCCTCCTGGAAGTTTCAGACGTCTTAAAATTTTCCTATTGTCAACTTTCTTTTCAAGGTTGAAAAAGAATGATGTTGGAGCATCCATGCAATTAAAAGACGTGAACCTCGAACGAACCAGAGTCTCTTTAGCTCTCTCTTCCAGGAGATTATGGAGAAGAATTTTCCTTGTCTCCAAAACTTCACCAGTACTTCCATCAGACTCTTCAATGTCAAACTGCAAAATGTCTTGCTCAAGTTGTTTCATTTTATTCTCAAGATTGTTCTTGTTGTGTGCAGAATACTCCTGACAGAAGAGTTTGACCTGGACTTTACCAATGTCCCACCACTGACTCAGGGACTTGTACTGGGGTTTTCTCTCTCTCCATGCCTCCCAAAAGAGTGTGAAAGAGTGTAAAAAGTGATGATCTTGTAACAGCTTATTATTAAAACGCCAATATGGGCATGTGAATGTGCTCTGTGCAGAAGTGACATTGACAGATATATAATGATGGTCTGATAAAGAAGTGGGGGTAATGCGACTATTTGAAAACTTTTCACTGGCAGTTCTTTGCACATAAATTCTATCAAGCCTTGCTGCAGAGATCATGTTAAAGTTTACTTTCATCCATGTATACTGCTTTACATCAGGAAAAGCTTCTCTCCACACGTCTACAAGATCATGGTATATGATTAATTTTCTAAGAACATCTGCTGATGAACTATGAGGTTCCCCATGATTTCGGTCTAGTGTGTGATCTAAGGTGCAGTTAAAATCCCCAGCCAGTACAACAGTCCTGCCCTGTGGAACACTGCTTAACGCTGTGTTGAGTTTATCAAAGAACAAGCCACGTTCTGTCCCGATATTAGGGGCATATATATTAAAAAATGAAAAATCAATATCATGCAAATTAACATCCACTCTTTGCATTCTGCCGGGTAAAATATCAAAAACAACCACATTCTGATCCTTAAATTCAGATCCAAAAAGAATAGCGACTCCTGCACTATTACTAGAGCCATGGCTTAAAACGGCCTGTCCGCACCATTCACTCTGCCACTGGACCTCATTATCCACATCTGTGTGAGTCTCTTGCAAACAAATCACACTACAGTGTTTCAAATTTATATAGTCAAAAAGGGAAACCCTTTTCACAGCATCACGACACCCATTGATATTTAAAGAACCAAAACATAAAGGTGCCATGATGCTAAAGGAAAAAAGAAAAGAAAAAACAAAAAGAAAATTGAATTCTGATAAAACTAGACCACTCATTTCTTACGTGATTGCAAGGAGACTCTAACATTGCTCAGGATCTTTTTAAGACGGTAGCGTTTCTGTTTATCCAGTTCATCATAAGAGGTTTTCTTCATAGCAGTTGTGCCAGATGCCAAAAACAAACTTAAATCAGGAAAAAAGGTCTCAATCTTGGGCTTACGAAGTCCTTTGGTACAATCTAAAAAATCATTGATTTGTTTGAGTGAATAGAGTTTCGGCTTATTGCCAGCACCACTATTCTCATCTAAAATGCTCTCAACATCATCATCATCATCATCAGACTCATCAGTTTGTAAGCATACACTCAACTCCTGACTATCCACATCTTCCACACTTTGACTGTTCATTTCCTCAGTATCTAGTGTTGTGTTGGCAGACTGAGCCTGCTCTACCTGACTCTGAGGATCATGATCAGTGTCTTCCTGGGCTTCAGTCCTGTTCTCAGAGACATTTACAGGAGCTTCTCTTGTGTTGTCAGACTCTACACTCTCCTCATGCGAGGGGCTCACTGTGGGTCTTTCAACACCTGACGACTCCGATAAAGCAGTCGCATTTAGATCACTGTTTGTCTGGCTTGTTACCTCTACAGCGGCAGCTGCAGTAGCAACATTAGCACCGTTTTTGTTCAGGCAGTTCTGCCGAACATGCCCAAACTCCCCACACACAAAACATTTCATTGTCTCTGAACTGATGAAAATCGTGTAGTCCTTACCGTCAATACTCAGCTTGACGGACAAATTCAGAGCCTCATTTTGTGAATTGAGAATCATTATAACTTGTCGTCTGAACGACATCACATGCCTGAGTTCGGCGTTCTTACAGCCGAGAGGAATCATCTTTACAGGGCTCATTAGCTTCCCGTACCTCTTAAGAATCTCCTCTAGCTTATCATTCTTAACAAACGGCGGCACATTTGAAAGAACAACTTTTTTGGTTGGGCTTGACAAAGGCATAACATTTATAAACGTGTCTTTGATCGTTAACCCACTCTCAATCAAGTCATCCACCATCTGAATCTCACTCAGAAACAGCACTATAGCTTTGTTCATGCGTGACGCCGATCTTATATTGGCTCCACCGATCACTGAACTCACAGCTAACAAACAATCCTCCACCGACACTGAAGCGTCAGGCATGCATTTACAACCATGCCTGACAGTCATGCCGAGGAAACCCCCTGCGTTTGCCTCCATTGCTCGGAGCACGCCGACCAAAGTCAGCTAAGACACTTTAAAAACTTCACTTATAAACCACAGTTTTTTGCAACTCAAAAAAAAGAGGGGAAAATAAGAAAGTAGAAACTCACTTAGGAGCGCTCTCACTCACAGCAGTCAACTCGCCACGCTCTCACCATCCACACATGCGCAGACACAGAGAGAGAGAGAGAGAGAGAGAGAGAGAGAGAGAGAGTGAGTGAGTGAGAGGGAGAGAGTGAGTGAGTGAGTGAGAGAGAGAGTGAGTGAGTGAGTGAGAGGGAGAGAGTGAGTGTGTGAGTGAGTGAGTGAGTGAGTGAGAGGGAGAGAGTGAGTGTGTGAGTGAGAGGGAGAGCAAAAGCAAGAGAGAGAGACAGAGAGAGAGAGACAGACTCTCAACCGTGTTCAGTAGCAACACCTCGACTAATTTCTAAACTAAGTATTTCTGTTTCAAGAACAGCGGCATTATTTCCTCGCTAATGAATGTAGCTCACACACTGTGTGAGTGTGTGTCCGCAGTGTGTGTGTGTGTGTGCGCACGTTTGATTGGGAGAGACATTGTAAGAGAGTTTGTGCTTTCCATATATATTATAAAATGTATTTTTTGGCAAAAAAAAAAAAAAAAACATGGATAAAAAACAAATAGTTTTAATCCCATTGTTAGCTGTATTTATTTGCTTGCTCAGTGTGGTTGTGTGTTTTGGTTCTTCTGTTGTAAGGAGATTTGAAATCACTGAAATCAATTGGTGGAGTGCAATCAAAACCGGCCTCAGAATTTAATCAACCAATCAGATTCATAGTTTATATTTTTTAATAAACTTATACAACATTCCTTGTTAAAAATAAAAATTTTGTTTTGTTTGTTCATTTAGTTCACACTGCATTAACATACGTTGACAAATATAACTTTCATCTTTTAAAAATCGATGTTAGTGGATAAATATTAACCTTAGTGGATGTTGAAATTTCCTTGGACCTAAGATTAATAAATGCTGTAGAAGAAAAATGAAACCTTGTTGTAAAGAGTTAGTAGTGGTTAGTTCTTCTGGTGTGTTTTTTTGTGGTCTATTAAAATCTTTTGAAGATTTCTTGTCTGTTTAGGTCTAATGGCATCTGAAACGTCCAATATGGTGTGTGTGTGTGTGTGCGTTTATTGTGCGTGCATCTGTTTTGTCTATATTTTTTTATTGTACCTTTTTAGAACTATTTGAAGTGTAAACTTTCTGTTCTAGATCAATGTTCTCTGAGTCCTTCCAGCTCTGTTTTGTCTCTGTATGACTCGCTAATGTTGAATTATGGTCATTTTCGTATTTGAAAGTGCCATTAGCTCAGGTTTTCACATTCAACAAAAGGTTGAGGTAATTGGATAAATCACGGTCAGATCAACCCACATGTGCTCAGGGCTAATAAAAATCCACATCTTACAAAGCAAACAGTGAATCCAGGCGAGCATTTTTCACTTTTTAGGATGAACAGCATATCAATTTCCATTTTTAGCAAGGGTCAAACATAATCTACCGATGATGATTTCATTTAATCATAAATGGTGCTCCATCCACATAATTAGGAAATTGAAAAATGTTTGCTGTTCCAGCACTCTCAGGCCAGCAACAATAATTAATAACCCTAGTTAATTAATTACACCTACACAGAGCACAAAAAGCACCTCGATTAGTGCGAGGGGTAAGCCGGGGCGGCTGATCAAGAGGCAGCTGGAGTCGTTTTTGATGAGAATCAAAGGAAATGGCACTGCTGAAGATGGGCCGCTGATGGCGGGACCCATTAGCTTGCGCCGCACCTGCGAGCACAGCCCTCCCATACCAGAGCAGGCCCGCGATCAATACACAATCGAGCCGCGGCTGATCTTTAGGATCCGCTGATGACATTAAAGTAGCAAGGTCAGATTTCCATCAAAGTTTATGAAAGCATTCGCTGAGCTTATTTCTCTACAGCTGCTGGCGGATTGCAGGGGAGTAATGAACATATTCATAGTCTCCAGTCACCTCTTTCATCTTTTGTTGGGGTTTATTTACAAGAGCAATCTTACCTTTGGTTCCTGTGATCTCACAAGGCAGATGATCAAAGTGAGTAAAGCTTTTGGTTTAGCCATGATGGATTGGAATAGATGAGAACGCCGCACCGTATGACGCATGTTCTCCATAATCCAACCAAGGTCCTGTGTGGACATAAGGCACACACAATCAACCACAATAGCCTTTCATTTCAGTCCGTTATGCCCTCCCATTCCTAACCTTTGACACACCGCATTGTCCACGGCTTCTCTTATCAGGCCGCCAGCATTGACGGTAGAGGGTTCAGAGAGGTGCATTTGCTCTAAATGAGGTCATTTTGAAAGCATTACGACCCCTAAAGACCACTGAGATGATCAATTGCCAGGCAGGGCATCTGAGCGTATACCGTCAATTGCCCTTTTTTCAAAACATTAGCTTGTGATAGGAATCATCTTATGGTGTTCTTCCCCAAAACACCAACGCTTTACCAAAGGCCTTGATGGTTTGGTCAGGCTTTAAATGATCCCTTTATTTTTTTCCTCTTTCCAGTTTGTTGTATCATCTGTCTCCGTAATAAAGCGTGATTGAAAGCATCCCCACAAGGCCTCTTTTTTGTTTTCTCTCTTTCTTTGTCTGCTTGGTAAGAAGCTATGCCTGTTATTATTTTTTATTGAGGGACAAATGTCGGGACTGAAAATGTAGACCCTCCGTCTCAGCCGTGTGAATGCCAAGCAGGACTGAGAGTCCACGTCCAGCGGGAAACAACCTCTTTTGCATATTTGAACCCTTTCCAGAAGTGACTGTGTGGTTTTGAGATCCATCTTTTCACACGGAGGACAATTAACTCTGCTAAACACAACTATTGAAAAAGATTCAAACTTTCTCTGTTCCTCCAGAGGGAAAATAGATGCATTAAGAGCAGGGGGTGAAAACATTTTGAATTTGAAGAAAAAGGTAAAAAGTAAATCATTTCTCTTCTGGGAACATGCATGTATCTTCTGCTGATTCTGAAGGGCAGTACTAAATAAATTATATTTAAACAAAATAAGAAAAATCGTCATCTTTTTCAAAAGTTTTCACCCCCAGCCTTTTATAAGATCCCTCTTGTTTTGTTTAAATCATTAACAAGGGATAGGAATCAATGTAAACACCGACATCTGATCACAGTCGTGTCTAATGTAAATGTATATGGTCAAAAAATCATATTTGTGCGTTTAGACTTATAAAATAAATCCATCCCTTCTAGCCATGCTATCATTATTGTGATAATCAAAAGAGAATATCTCCATTATTCCTCTTCCAGATTCGAACAGCGAGATCAACGCATTCATTGCTGGTAGATGGAAATGGGTTTAAGGATCTTATTATTCCTGAGGGATTGTAAGTGGATCGGCTTCTTGCTTCTCTGCCCCGAAAGGGGAATAATTTATAAGCAAGAGAGCATTGAGTCGAGGTCGCAACACATTGTAATAAAGTCTCCTCTTCGGCACCAGTCTTGGGCTGCATTGAAACCAAATCGGGATGCTAATGCGGTGGGCAGCATTAGCAAACGCTCCAGGTTGTTTTCGACTCGTCTTAAGCTGCCGGATGACAAACTCTTCCTCCGGAGGGTTGAGATGTTTGTTTTTCTCGCATGGCATCGTCATGTTGAAGTTGAAACTTCTTGGACCTTGTCGCACAAAGGGCTGGAGGATGTCGTCGAGCTCTTTCTGCCAAACCTGTGTGCTGATGAGAGAAGACAGCTGTTTGTGAAAATTGCCGTCTCAATTTTAACATGCATGACTAGTTCTTTAGAGGACACTTGGGTAATTATAAAAAGATGATAAAGTCTGTGATATCAGCTTTACTTTTTTTTCTTCTTCTTTCTTTAAATAAATATGATGACAGTGGCAGAGGAGGCTCATCTACATGATTTATTATGACTGTGGCTTTTAAGAACGGTTATCTTGTCTTGTTAGCATGTCTATTTTTCATGAATGTGTCATTTTGCTTGTGTCTTTTTTCATGTAAAAGAATTGATGAATTCCATATGATATATCCAATCGACAGCGTTTGTGGCATAATGTTGATTATCACAGAAAATTCCATTCTTTATGTTCACGTTGAAAGGCTAATTCACCCAAAAATGTTAATTCTGTAATCATTTATGCATCAAACCTGCATGACTGATTTACTTCTGTAGAATACAAATCAAGATAAAAAAAAAAGTTGCATTGTTATTTTGCCATGTAAGTCATTAGGGTCCAATGCATATTTTGTAAACTATAGCTTTAACAATGAAATTGTTTACTTGTGGCTGTGCTGTTGAAACAGTGATTAGTTTGACGCTTGCAGATTGACCCCATTCTTTTTTATGGCAAGTGTAACACAGATTTTTTGCCTATTTTAAAGAAAAGGAAGGACAAGAGGCAGTTAGTGCTATTGTTTGAGCTTAATTACTATTGAATCTGTAATATGCCTTAAAAATGCAGAATATTTGAAACCCACAATTAACTCTGCTAAACACATCTATTAAAAACATTCAAACGTTCTCTGTTCCTCCAGAGGGAAACTAGATGCATTAAGAACAGGGGGTGAAAACATTTTGAATTTGAAGAAAAAGGTCAATCGTGCATCATTTCTCTTCCGGGAACATGCATGTATCTTCTGCTGATTCTGAAGAGCAGTACTAAATAAATTATATTTAAACAAAATAAGAAAAATCATTATCCTTTTCAAAAGTTTTCACCCCCAGGCTTTTATAAGATCCCTCTTGTTTTGTTTAAATCATTAACAAGGGATGGGAATCTGATCACAGTCGTGTCTAATGTAAATGTATATGGTCAAAAAATCATATTTGTGCATTTAGACTTATAAAATAAATCCATCCCTTCTAGCCAATATTTGAAACCAGTTCAACGGAAATCGTACCCCATGGCTAGTTTCATTGGTTGAGGTTCGGGTGAGGAATAGGGTTAAGAGCCAGTGTTTGGTGTCGGCAATCAACCCTGTGATTGACATGACCAATGAAATCTATTAGGTTTATCTATCAGTTTCTGCTGAAATGCCCACAATCCCAGATTAAACACACTGTCACAATCAAAACTAAAGAATCCCAATCAGCTTCAGGTAAAGCTACAGTGGTTTAACCAATGGCAAGAGTTTGTGGCGGGGCATCAGTTTCTGACAAATGCTATGACTAATGTTTTTCACATCCCACTGTGAAATTGTTTATAGCCTTGTCAATAAACAAATGAGTTTAAGTTGAATCACTTAGGCCACGTCCACACGATGCCGGTGCATTCCCTATCCGATCATAAACATGGGGTCGGCACAAGAAATATCAGCGTCCACACGAGACCACTAAAACCGACTGAATCCGGTGTAGTTTATATGCCAGACCAGTATGGGGCGCTATAATTCTACCACCGATAATACACTATACACAGAGAAGAAGACTGATTACCAGAGTGCTATTTACCTTTTTGTCACGTCCGACTGGGAAAAAATGCATTGGGCTGGTTGATAAAATGTGGGATGGTTTTTGATGCATAAAATCGCTCAACAATTTTCATTATTTATAAGAGTACACACTTTGGGCTGGTATTTTTTTAAATGGGATTGTTTTAAGCTGTAGCTGCGTTGGAATCTTCAGTCCAATCTGGCAACACTGTTGCTGTTACTGTGACGCAGCCGACACGTGATGTGATGACATCATCGGTAAACAAAAAAATATACGGATTGGCCGTCCACACGAGTCCGCAAGGGTGTTGGATTCAGATCTATCCACTTTAGGACCCGGTATCAAAAGAGAGCGGATTCAGTCTCCCAAAACGCCGGATCCGTGTGGACTGAACGCCGATCCGATATGAAATGTATGCGGATACAGTGATTCGCGTCTCCGTGTGGACGGGCCCTAAAATGAAAGCTACAAATATAGAATAAAACTAAAATGAAACAGGTGTTAGGAAATCTGTTTGAAAGCGTCACTGAAAAAACTGCAAAACAGTGACACTTTCGAACAGATTTCCTAACATTTTGTTGGAAATGACACACTTGCCCTTTAACTACAAAATACTGAGATTTCCTGTGTCTCAAAGAGTAGAGCTTGGCGCTTGCAACACCAAGGTCAAGGGTTCGATTCCCAGGGAAAGCAAGAACTGATTAGAATGTCAATGTGTTTCTTGAATGCAATGCAAGTCGCTTTGGATAAAAGCGTCTGATAAATGCAGAAATGTAAACAAAAGTAGAAAGTGCATCGCTAGTTGCTGACCGGTAGAATTAATCATCTTTAAAAAACGATAATAGTCTCTATCCACTGGGCAGTTGACAGAGAGACATTGTACTGATTCTCTATTTAAAGATGAAACAGAATAAGTCACTTCCTAGCTCTTTGCTGACCACCCACCCAGATATCGGAGATTTTTGCTCTCCCTTTGGCAACTCAACAACGAAAAAACCCATCCAAAAGTTCATCCAAACGCAATCGATAGACCACATATAAGCTAGTACAAAAGATGGAACATTGAGGGCAGGAAATGCCCTGTCGCTCTTAAATCAGAGCTGCAAGGTCCAGTCCCAGCACTGCATGTCTCGATGATGAATGGCCGGCCCAAACAGAGATCCGCCGATAAGAGATCCAACCAATTCTATAGTTCTTCCAACCTAATGTTGAGCCTTGAAGCTCAGATGTGTGTGCTGAATTTGAGCGTCTCCCACTTCTACATTTCAAGGGTTTAAATCTACGAATTGTCTTCACTGTTGATGAAATATTAATTAAGAAAAAAATGTGTTCTCTAAAGATTTCTTGTCTTGAAAGTCACTGATATTTTCTGTGTTGAATCCTCAAAATGTTTCAGCAGCTCAAGCAAACTTGCTCAAGAAAATAAATGCCAGAGGGACTGTGCGCATGAATACGCTCTTTCCTCTCAATCTATAGCTTTGGCTGAGTTTCTCCAAATTGTTTAATTTTACATGACTACACGCTTGCTGCGAGAGACGCCCCAAATATGACATTGCTAACATTTTTTGTGATTTGCATGTTGGCGGGGAAGAGAAGGAACCGATACCAGCGCTGTGTGATCACTAGAGAAGATGAAAGAATGTTTTTTCTGGCACTTTCTCATTATAGTCCAAGTGCCATTCAGGAGTAGGGAACTTAATGTTCTTTCTATGAATATAAATTTGTACAGATTTTACGTTGTGATGACGCTTTTGAATTGAAACTGGATCTCTATGGAGTCGTTCACACTGGACGCGATAAATCACAGCACAGCAAAGCCAGATTTTTTTTCGATCAGTGTGTCTCTTTCCATCGTCTCCCTCATTCAATTAGATTTAAGCCTAACCGAATTTACATTCATGCATTTATCAGATGCTTTTATCCAAAGCGACTTGCATTGCATTCAAGAAACACATTGACATTCTAATCAGTTCTTGCTTTCCCTGGGAATCGAACCCATGACCTTGATGTTGCAAGCTACAGGAAAACATGAAGCCAAATAAATATATGTATTTATAAATATATTATATAAATATAATATATTACAAAAAAAAAAATATATATATATATATGTGTGTGTGTGTGTGTGTGTGTGTATGTGTGTGTTTTTCAAGAGGCTCTGGGTACTTTTATAATAGTGAAGAATTAAAAATGCTTACAAGAGTAATTTTATTCCATGATTTTATTTACCTTAATTTGCTGTCATCCAGCAGATGAGTTTAAAGCCTAATTGAAAACCTACAAGATACATCTTTCCTGTATTTCCGCTTGCAACATCAAGGTCATGGGTTCGATTCCCAGGGAAAGCAAGAACTGATTAGAATATCAATGTGTTTCTTGAATGCAATGCAAGTTACTTTGGATAAAAGCATCTGATAAATGCATGAATGTGAATACATGAGGAAAAATGTATTCTTGGTCAGCGGCAAAGGCGTGAATTGTTTACTGTTCAGTGTGAAAGCTTGATTCGTCAGAGCTTCACTTTATCGTGTGAAATGTCCTTTAGGTCAGTTATGGTTCAGGTCAGTTATACATGTTGACAAGAGTTACTTGTAGTCAATAGATTCTCTGTGGAGAGCATCACAATAAAGCGTTTGCAGTTGACATAGTTACTCATAGTTAGTAGAAAGTCTTGAAACAATATCACATCCGACGAGGAATCCAGACGACTCTGTGCTGCTTCCTTAGCGACGATTTCTAACTGAACCTGACACCGAATCCGACAGTGGCAGCAGTTTGAAGGGCAGCACTGATCTTTTACAGAAACTCTTTGGAGAGCTGAAGAGTGGATCGTGATGGGCCAGTGAAGGGCATTAACAAGCTTAGATGTTATCCCCCTGTCACAGCTCCTGAGAGGAGATCTCAGACCCCTGGAGAAGGCCAGACTCTCCCCGGGGCGTGTCTGAGTCACACCGACTTATCAGCAAGATTACTGGAAGATTTGTAACCTTTACTAAATTATCCTGGAATTCAGCTTGGGCTTTATGCAGATGTGAAACCGGGGAGTGTCAAAAATGTGATTATGAATGGAAAATAACTAATGAAAGTGTGTTTTCTTGATAAAAGAAGTGTGTTTGTGCTGCAGTGTCCCAGCGGAGGTGTTTCGCCGCTTCAGGTCACATCATTTGTCCCTGTCTTCGCTGTTGGGTATATGATTGTTTAGTTTTTACTTGCTTATTTTGTTTAGATGATAGTGGTTTATAAGCCGTTATTTTTATTAGTAGTAGTAGTTGTTGTAGTATTTGTATTATTATTATTTGTATTAAATGTTATTGTCATTAATTCTATTATTTTATTCTTCACAATAATGAATAATAATAAGAATACATTATTTTATTATGATTTTTCATTATTGTTTTTGCTTTATGCTATTTAAAACAGTACATTTTATTATGCAGTCTATTTTTTATTATAATTATTATTAATAATAAAGATGCATTATGAAGAGATTGCAAAATATATAAACTTATAAATTTATTTTTGTCGTGTACAAATTATTGTAAAATGTTTGTATAATTTATTATTAATATTATTATTTTTATTATATGTTAACAAAAATAGCAAATATTTAATATTATACAAATTTTTATTTTTACAGCATTTATTCATCTTTTTTTATACAAATGTTAAAAATGTGTCCATCGGAATTAACATTAGCCAAGAATAATACATATTTTAAAGTATTTTCCTTAAAGAAAGTTCATCCATTCATCCATCCTGAATCACACGATCTCTTGTCTCCCATTAGGACGTGAGAATAGGTGGGGGGGGGGGGGGGGGGGGGGGGGGTGCTGAGCACACCTTTTTTTTTTTTTTTTTACTAGTTTTTACAGGTTTCTACTGTATTCTGACCAATATAGAGACACTCACTTAAAGTGACAGAGCATGGGATGGACAGTTGGCTGGTTTTTGTTGTCTTTTCCACTGATGTACCAGATCTCTCATTTTCGTTTCATTGATATTCCCGTCGGCCTCAATGACAAACACGAGTGATCCATCACCACTGCAAATGGCAAAATTGACAGCCCTCAAGGGCTTTGAATGCCTGTTTTGCTGACACAAGATTATCACATTTATCCTTTTTTATTTAATCCCTCCAATGTGACGCTTTCCCATATCCAATGCGGTGTTGGCGGTTGGATGCTTGTTCGCCAAACATATCATTTCTCAAATGTGAAATCGGGTTATAATCAACACGGTTAGCATGCAGAGAGATGTTCTCAGACTTGTGTGCGTCTTATTGTGCAACCAACCATCAACCCGACGATCTAGAACCTACAGCGTCCTGAGATCAGGGGCCGCCGTCTTGACAAGCGAAGTCTTTTAATTCATCCGGACACAGAGTTAATTAGGGATATTAAATAAGGGGAGTAGCCAAGTACGGATATGGATATGATTCAGTTGGCGTGTGTCTCGTGTCTTTTTCCAGTGCATCAGTATCATAATGTAGCTCATGATTTGATAAAACAAGAGGTCTAACACATTCATTTACAGATGTTTTGACATTTTATGTTAATTATGTCAGTCGTTAAGCTGCATTATGGATAATATTCTACATGTTCGAAGGTCCAGACATCAGGATGAGAGAGACTTTTAGCTAGGAATCCATCCGTTGCTGAGCATTTGTGATGACTTAAGAAATAAAAATAAAAATATAAAAAAACAAAGCCTCGGGCAGGACCTCATATTGCATCATAAAATATTATGCATGTAAAAGATAAAAGTCTTAACATAGTGGCAAATAATTCATGTGCTAGTTTTTGTTATTGTAAGTCTTGAGTGGTTAATGTTTGATACATTATTGCTCGATAGATCCTCTGTTTGCAACTATTCCTGGCATTTACATTTATGCATTTATCAGACGCTTTCTTCCTAAGCGACTTGCATTGCATTCAAGGAACACATTGACATTCTGATCAGACATGGAATAATCAATTGCAATTCATAAAACCTGGAGAAAAACAAAAATGTAGTGGTTAGTACTCTGGATTCCTTCAGAAATAAAGACACAATAAGAAGTCCAATTTAAGGTCTATAAACAACAGCATGAAAAGCTTAAATAGGCCTCTGCTGTTGGAATTGTCCGTGTAAAGCTTCTAAAAGTCAGCTGTGAATTCATGGCCTCCTACTTGCGGGACGTCTGCCACCCAAGCCGTGTGTAACAGCACAATCGATGTACCTGTCTCTTTATTTCCCAAACTGGTCCCTGGACCACATTCATTTCTAAGTGCAAGCGCTCTTCCCTTGGGTCGGATCCAACCAGGACATAAAGCATGAGTTGGTGATTAAAAAACAAATAATTCAAATAAAATGTTGTGCTTTTTGCACCCATAGCCCTTGGCTTGTCAGCGCCGCTTGGTAATGGTGCCAAGAATAATCTGTTTCTCTATGAATAATGAGGAAAGATTCTTTACATTCTTGAATGTTTTTAATTGGATAACTGTTCTGACTCGACGCTGGAAATCTTTCTGTGGCAAGACGTTTTCTGTGAATAAATACATTTCTGATTTAAAAAATAAAATACATAAATTAAAGTCATTCAGAAGTTTGGGGTGGTATTTTGAAAGAAATTAATATTTTTATTCCACAAGGGCAAATTAAATTGATCAAAGGTGACAGTAAGGATATAATGTTACTTTCAGTTCAAAAAATCTGTTCTTTTGAACTTTCTATTTTTCAAAGAATTCTGGGAAAATAAAATGTATCACAGCTTCCACAAAAAATATTAAATGGCACAGCGGTGATTTAAATTTATGCATTTGGCAGATACTTTTATCCAAAGCGACTTACATTGCATTCAAGAAACTTTCAGAATCAAAGAATTCTGGAAAGATAAAATGTATCACAGCGTCCACAAAAAAATATGTAAACTGTGATCAATATTGAACATTGACAATATTATTTAAAAACATTCTTGAGCAACTAATCAGGCATATTAAAATGATTTCTGAATGATCATGATCAGTTTTTGAAATGATATGCAGTAGTTTATAATGTAAGAGTTTTTATTGTAGTTTTGATCAAATAACTGCATCTTTGTTGAGACTTCTTTTTCTAAAACGTCTCGAGGACGGCTGTATAAATAACACGCATGTGAGGCGTCATGAATAAAGCAATAAAAGTGATTTTTTTTCTTCTTTTAGAATTGCAGAGCAGTTCTTGTGGGAATCCTGGCGTCCCGCCCAAAGGCATCCTCTACGGGACGCGCTTTAACGTAGGCGACAAGATCCGCTACAGCTGCGTGACCGGCTATGTGCTGGACGGCCATCCTCAGCTCACCTGTGTGACCAACGCAGGCAACGCCGCCGTTTGGGACTTCCCGGTGCCCATCTGCAGAGGTGAGCAGGCTCGACACGTCAAGTGCATGTACACTGTGTGTGTGTGCTTGTGCATTCTGTTTGCCTGCATGAGTCTTTGATGTTTTCCTGTGTTCTTTTGTCCTTGAGGATGCTTGTGCATGTATGGGGCGCAGATATGGAGAAGTGGCCCAAAGAACTGGATTATTTAGAGCCTCTTGAACATTAGAATCACATCAGCTCTTACATTTCCATGTTTATCTCCTATGCTCGTATTTCAATCTTCCAGTCTTTCATTTAAAGGGTCCTTTTGCATCCTTTTGACTTTTTCAATCAGGTTTTGATTTTGATTCTTCACTCAACTGGCCCGCTCGATTGTTTTTCTGGCTTAAAGATGAGTCAGGATGTATCAAGATTTATGGTCTCATGTTCAGACCAATTATAATGTGCGTTAGCCATGACCATTCTCAAATAAGAATCTCTCCATAGACCGCCTGCGCCGGTTTCTGCTCCAGCGTGTTTAATAGAAAGGGGGAAATGACAGCGTCTGGATCATGCTTGCTTTGGTTGGACACAAATTGCAAAGCCAACTGTGCTTGAATAGAAAATAGCCTGAGGTAGTAAAACTGTGGAGTCTCAACCTGGCCCAGAATGCATTGGGGTATGGAGGAGCAGACCACTCTGTTTGCACTTCGTCATCTGCCACTTTCTTAAAGGAAAGGCGCTTTTATGTCGCTTTTATAAAGATGTGGTTTGGTTATCGAATATTGTGTTGATTAAGTGCGGTACATTTGGTGATGCACGTTGGGTTTTGTGTCTGTATTAGAACGTTTAGTCGCTGAATATTCATAAAAATACCTCAGAACAGGCCTGATTTTCTACTCATAAGTTACCTTGATGAAAAGCGAATCTTTGCGTTAGATGGCATCTGTCCTTGTCCCCTTTTAAGAAAAAAGGAGATGGAAGATTTTTACATAAAAGCAGCTCTGAAATTATTTTGCCCGGTAATTTACAGTGATATATTCCATATTACACCTTAAGTCAGAAGACCTTTAGAAATAGCTCTTCCACAAATGTCAATGTTATGCTAAAATTCAGTAATGTATGCATCTCTAAATGCGGGATTGGAGATATAAAAAGCTCTCAAGATTATTTGAGAACCACTGGCACTTTTCATTTTCTCTTGTAATTGCGTTATGGATGCTCTGGGCTAAATTCAGTGTGTGTGTGTGTGTGTGTGTGTGTTATCTGTGCGCTGTTATTAGTAGTAGTGGTAGAAGTATTGTTGTTTTATGTATATATAGGTAACACTTTACAATAAGGTTTCATTTGTATTGCATATTCAGCATTTTGGTGCGTTGGAATTGACTGAAATAAATGTTTCTGTCAGCTGTTTCCAACTTCAGTTTCAAGAATTGCTTGGTTGTGCATATCTCCATTTTCGGACGCCTTTGCCACAGTCGGTCAGTCTGTAGTATCAGTGCGTGAAATAGGCATGACAGCAAAGCTGCACAGGTGGCCGAGCCGAGCCGAGGTTTTTATTTAGCCAGGCTGGAAACTTTCAGCCCAGACGTTACCAAACAATACGGTCAACACCCAATCTCGCCGCAGGACTTGTTTATCATAAAAATATTCTCATTAGAGAGTTAGAGACCCTCAGAGAATTGGCATTTTTACATTTTCCTGAGCGCTTTCTGTTGTTGAAGCCTGAATGAAAACAAAGCCCTTAACGCAGTCAGCAGAATCAATGCTGCTTTTTCATACCGAGCGGCAAACCATTTCGCATCTGGACATCTTCCAGCCAGGCTCTCGGCATGTTTTATTAACATATTGAGTGAGCTAATTTGGTCCAGTAAATTCTGACTGCTAATAAATGTTTGTGAATGGGCTCAGTCCTCTGCAGAGGTCAAGGATAACAAACTGGTAAACCCAAGCGGAATGGGCCGTCATGTCACGGCTGAGGGAATGTAGCTCTGTTAATCAGACAGCCGTACAACGGCATCATTTAGGTCAGAGACTGAATTTCACATTTGCTGAGTGAAGTTACCTCTTCTCATCGCATGCCTTCGCTGTAAACAAGTCCAAGACCCTCGGCTGGAAACCGGTGCCTTTAAAGGTCAAGCATGTAACGAGATGGACAAATAATGTCACTCTGATGCGAGTCAGTTAATTAACCAAATCGATCATGTCGCTAAGGAATGCATGCGCGTATTTATGGCTTTGGGTGATCTTTACCGTTCTCCGCTAGTGCTTATGCTCCTAAACCAATCCTACTTAGCAAGGCGAAGTGTGGAATGGCTAAAATTATCCTTTGTCGGATAGAATTCCTCAAGGAGCATTAAAACGCTGATAATGTGACGCTGAGGGTATGAGCCTTAATGACTGCTTTTGATGTGCTCGACTTTAATTTTGACAGGGTCTTTTTTTATTAACGAGTTCAGACTCGCTGTGGCCTGCAGCAAGCGTGGCTCTCCTTCCCTCTTCCTGTCTGGCTTTGACAGCCATAGGGACCACCTGCTTAACCACGTAAATCCCTGATCAGTCCCACACCACTTTGAGCAGCCCTGCCGAAATTGGAGCTGACACCCGCACCCTTCTTAAACGCAGCGCTCTTGCCAGGGATTGCTTATGCGGAGAATCTGTGTCTGTCTGCACAATTTCAGCCCGCGAGGACCTTGTCATGTCTGACCAAAATATGAAAATAAAAATCGACAAGCCTATGATTTTTCAGTTGACCCAACATTGGTGATTCAACACAAAGATGAAAATGATATGGCACTGTTATTTTACTACCATTTATTTACTATTACAGTCTTTGAATTAGCTTTTATTTTTACATTTTAATCTTTATTAAGTTTAAGTTTTATTTCAGTTAGAAATGTTAGTATTTCAGCTTAAACTGATTTCAGTGAGTTGCAAACGTATCAATTAGCATTTTTGTTTAGTTTAACAAAAATGCTTTGGTTATACTTTATTTCAGTAGTCCACCATTCTACTTTGCAACTACATGTCAACTAACTCTCATTAACTTGCAACTACACGTCAACTAACTCATTCATTTGCAACTACATGTCAATTAACTCATTAATTTACAACTACAGGTCAATTAACTCATTAATTTACAACTACAGGTCAATTAACTCATTAATTTACAACTACAGGTCAATTAACTCATTAATTTACAACTACAGGTCAATTAACTCATTCATTTACAACTACAGGTCAATTAACTCATTAGTTTACAACTACATGTCAATTAACTAATTACATTACAACTACATGTCAATTCGCTCATTAATTTACAACTACATGTCAATTAGCTCATTGATTTACAACTACATGTCAATTAACTCATTAATTTGCAACTACATGTCAACTAACTCATTAATTTACAACTACATGTCAATTAACTCGTTAATTTGCAACTACATGTCAGCTAACTCGTTAATTTGCAACTACATGTCAGCTAACTCGTTAATTTGCAACTACATGTCAACTACCTCATTAATTTACAACTACATGTCAATTAACTCGTTAATTTGCAACTACATGTCAGCTAACTCGTTAATTTGCAACTACAGGTCAACTAAATCATTAATTTACAACTACATGTCAACTAACTCATTGATTTACAACTACATGTCAACTAACTAATTAATTTGCAACTACATGTCAACTAACTAATTAATTTGCAACTACATGTCAACTACCTCATTAATTTGCAACTACATGTCAACTAACTAATTAATTTGCAACTACATGTCAACTACCTCATTAATTTACAGCTACATGTCAGCTAACTCGTTAATTTGCAACTACATGTCAACTAAATCTTTAATTTACAACTACATGTCAACTAACTCATTGATTTACAACTACATGTCAACTACCTCATTAATTTACAACTACATGTCAACTAACTAATTTATTTACAACTACTTGTCAACTAAATCATTAATTTGCAACTACATGTCAACTAACTCATTAATTTGCAACTACATGTCAACTACCTCATTAATTTACAACTACATGTCAACTAACTAATTTATTTACAACTACTTGTCAACTAAATCATTAATTTGCAACTACATGTCAACTACCTCATTAATTTACAACTACATGTCAAATAACTAATTAATTTGCAACTACATGTGAACTACCTCATTAATTTACAACTACATGTCAACTAACTAATTGATTTACAACTACATGTCAAACTACATGTCAGCTACCTCGTTGATTTACAACTACTTGTCAATTAAATCATTCATTTACAACTACATGTCAACTGACTCATTAATTTGCAACTACATGTCAACTAAATCATTAATTTGCAACTACATGTCAACTGACTCATTAATTTGCAACTACATGTCAACTGACTCATTAATTTGCAACTACATGCCAAATAACTCTAATTTGCAACTACAGCTAAATCATTAATTTGCAACTACATATCAACTAACTCATTAATTTGCAACTGCATGCCAAAAAACTCTAATTTGCAACTACATGTCAACTGACTATCATTAATTTGCAACTACATGTCAACTAACTCTTATTATATTATTAGTAGACTGTTATATTTATAGGCTTAATAGAATAAATTGGCATACTTGAAAAGTTACTTATAGTCAGCAGTGTGTCTGCTAGGCAGCAGCAAAATAGTGTTAGCAGATATTAAGCAGATAATCTTCTAATACTAAAATAACTGCTATTTGACAAGCAGTTGCAAAATCACCAATAGTCAGTAAAATGTCTAAAGTGGACTATCAGAATAAAGTGCTATCTGTGTTTTTAACAGTTTTAGCTAAAGAAGAGAAAAGATTCTGTAGAGAACATTCTTAACAGAAAATTCTTTACATGTCACTGCCGGTTGTATGCTCTGTATATAACTGTGTATGTGACAAATAAAATTCTTGAATCTTGAAAAATGAAAGATGTAGAAACAATTTATTATGACGTTAGTAGAATAAAATTAATACAATATATATGTATTCGTTGTTTTAAATTGATTAATTCAATGTTAATGCTTTTTGTCAATTGTATTTTTTTAATCAATCTGTCAATTTGAGTTTGAGAACCAGTTGCGTAAGAAAAAACAGAAAGTAGTTTATATGTGTCACGGTTAAGTGCAAGCTGAAGTACAAGAGTAAACAAATGAGATAATTAATGAAACACTCCTGCACAGAAAACTCAAATCAAGCAGAAACCATAGAAACAAACTAGAAGAGAAGAGAACTAATTAACAACCTAGAACATGAACAATGAAGCTCAGAAATGGATATAACACAAGATGAGGTTGAAAGCAAACTCAAAACGTGACAATATGACAAAGCACTGTTGATTGTTGCAGTTTCTAGAACTATATTTGTTTCATTAATGTTTTCTGTTTACTGTACAGTGTATTTTGCACAATCTCTCTTAAGGTGCTACTTCTGCACTGAAAATAGGCAGCTATGTGACCCATATTTCATTTCAAAAGACAGTGATGCACATTTGCGTCAGAGAACACTCTCAGAATATCTTTGGCTGATCATCTGGAGCTGAAATAGACAACAATAATCAGTATAATCATCAAGTTATATTTGTGTTGCTTATTCACTATGATGAAACACAAAGACGTGCGAGAAAACGAGGTTATTCAGAAACACTGTTTCTACAGTGTACTTAGTTTGTGACCCTTTTTCTCCTTGACCTGAAAACAGGTAATTGTATTTTGTTTCTATTTCCACAGCACAGAAGAACTTGTCAAACTTGTGATTTGGTAATTTAGCAAGCAAATAAATTTGATGAAAACTCAATAATTGTGAGACTTTCTCAAACCCTAAATATCTGCAAATATAGGACACCAGATATAGATATAAATATATAGGTAATAAAATAATTATATAAATATAATATTTAATATATAAGCAAAAATTCAAAGTTGGGGATCTGTAAGATGTTGTTTAATGCTCACCATGTCTAATTTTCTCCATTTAATTGATACAAAATTACACAAAAATCAGTAATATTGTGAAATAAATAGATTCTTTGATGAATAGAGTTCATAAAACATCTTTTGTAACATCGCATTTGTCTTTACTGTAACATAAAAAAAACATTAATTTTTTTTGATATATGTATATATATATGTGTGTGTGTGTGTGTGTGTGTGTGTATATATATATATAATTTAATTAATAATTAAAAAAAAATAATACTTTTAAGCATTGAAAAAAATTAAATATATATATATAATGTATATATCAGCATTGGAATAATATTAAATTCAATACATTACACTGCATTAATCAGAAAATTTGCGCTACAGATGGCTGTAGAAGCACATAAGGATGAAACACTGAAATATGTGTTTATTACTATGGGAAGAAGGAGATGGGAACCCGTGAACATTTAACCATTTTAATTAGTAAATAAGTAAAACCAAGTAAAAGCGGCAATAAACAAAACACCTTAACTGTTGTTGCTCCTCCTTTTATGCTTCCATTCTCTCATGGCTTTCAACCTCATCCTGTTTGCCACAATATCATTAGCATATGAATGTGTCAAAGGGCCAGAAAATGTGGCAACGACTGCGCCCACTCGGCAAAAAAGTATCTATAGATTAAATAATCACACCAGGAGCCTAGCACCCAAATCCCCTTTACCCTGAAACTGGCTGTTATACAGGACAATGTTTAGGTTTGTCAGCTAAAAGTAACAGTCTAATTTGTTAAAGTTAGGTAATGGTTTCGAGGTAGTTGTAAAGAACCATTAGATTGGTTCTTAAATAATAAATTCAATAATCCATTAGATTGGATGACCTGATAAAGGTAAATGCTCTAATTTACATTGTGCAGAGGCTTTTATCCAAAGCGACTTGCATTGCATTCAAGAAACACATTGACATTCTAATCAGTTCGTGCTTTCCCTGGGATCGAACCCTGACCTTGATGTTGCAAGCACCACTCTCTACTGATTGAGACCCAGGAAAGCTGTAGCTTTATACAAACGCAAGATGCCACACTACTGTATCTGTATTCCATTCACTTTAGACCATACATCCATAGTGATTTTGATTAATGTGGTTTTAATGACTTCCAGGACACTATGTAATTCCTATGTGTAACTTGGGGGATGGACAAACCCCGTTGATGGCATGAGTACAGCAATGGAGTGCAATGGCCATATTGTATGATCTGAGACTGGAGCCCTGCCAGAACGGCGAGGTGAATACCTGCATGAGAGGAGACAGCTGCATTGAGCTCACGTAGGGGTTCAAAAGTACAGCTAATGCCCTGAGAATTTCAGCTTCCATGGTTTGAAGTTCTCCAGCGCAGATTCAGCTATTGCCCAGATGTTGGTACCAACTTTCTCAGGTTTCTCAGCATCTCATTTACACACTAAGTGAGACATTAGTTTGTGAGTCAATACAGCAATATGTGTAGTAATGAACAGAATTGCAAGGCTGAATTCACAGAATGCAAGCGTTTCTGTGATAATCAATTATAAATCAATTCTTAAAGATGACCTATTATAGTAAATAATTCCCTTCTGGTTAGTTAGCTTGTAGTGTGGCGGTACTAAACAGAGCATTACTGACAGAGTGGGAAAAGAGGAGAAAAATTTGTTTTTTGAACATCCAATCATGAAATCTAATCTAGTAGAGCCCAAAATCAAAACTTTGAAAAAGGGCATAGTGGGTCCTTTTTGAATTGCTCCATTTTGTAAGAATAATTTTACTTATGATTTACATAAATTTTGCTCTGCCTCCTGGCTGCCGTTTGTTTAGTCAAACAGGTAGTCCTGCCACCAATTCCAAACTATTGTTTGAAACACAAGTTGACATTGTGAAGTGCTCAAACAAAAGTTTTATCAAGCCAGGGTGTGTGTGTGCTCTCAACATATCTATTGTATAATATAATCTCTCTGTGTGTATATGAATGGATGGATGGATAGATTGTAGGTAGATAGATAGATCCTCTCATTAACTCATACAGAACTCTTAAAGACCTCAGTGACTTATTACACAGGCTGCCGTGCCATATGCCACAGACGTGCACTGCCTTTGGTGTTTTCCTTCACATCAGAGCAGGCAGTCTGTGATGCATTCATCATGATTTAAAGAGTGACGTGAGAATTACTCCCTCTATCTGTTTTTGCTCCCGCTGCCATGTTTAGCAAATGTGATTACAGTTTACTGCATCCTCTTTCCTGATAATTTAATTTCACCAAAGACATGCAACAAAGAGCTGCTTAAAGATTAAACATAAGACCTAAGACTTTAGCTACTGACTGTAAACACCTAATATAACATTTTAAAACGGACCTGTTTTAAGTCTTGATGCTAGAACGGGTTTTTCATGCTTGAATGTTCAAAAAACAGCTTATTTTCTCCATTGTTTCTCGTCTCTTCCCAGTCTGTCAGAAACGCTCTGTTTAGTTTCTGTCTCTATGAAGCTCCTCCTTCTGAAAGCACACTGTGCTCTGATTGGTCGGCTGGATCGGTGTGTTGTGATTGGTCGAGAGCTTCCAGTGTATTTGGGAAATATCCCACCCCTTAATCGCCAGGTTTTCCTGCTTGAATGTTGATTATTTTCCCCATACTCTCATTGTTGCTCGTCTCTTCCCAGTCTGTCAGAAACGCTCCGTTTAGTTCCTGTTCCTCCATGAAGCCCCGCCTCCTGAAAAGCATGCTGTGCTCTGATTGGACGGCTGGATCGGTGTGTTGTGATTAATCTACTTGTGCTTTGTAACTTTACAGAGCTTTTTCATACTCAAATAGAAACACTAAAGAAAGTTGACCACATGAAAAGCTTAACAGTTCATCTTTAAAGTAATTGCTGTCTATGAATCAAATCAAAACTTGTATGAATACCTTAGAAAGTATCATTTGGACTTTGAGGACACAGTATGCGGTGGAAACACAAGAAAGGAAAGACAGGATATTTGTCAGGTCTTCAATGTGAATATCATTATAGTTTTGCTTGAAAAGAGCTTTCGAATTAGCCACCGTCTACCTGAAATCCTACTAAAGAAAACGCAAGGAATAGAGCCGCAACTCTCATTTGATCTATTTTTAAATACGACTTCAATGACAGACAGACATTCATATTTAGGAATGGTAATATTAGACACACAAAGTAGCCTGACAGTTCTTTGATCGCTTCTCTGCGGTAATCTTCACACAGAGCACGTCTCCCGGACGAGCATATTGTGAGCTCTTTCTCTCACTCTACACAAAAATCAAGTCTTTTAGGGATTGAGATGTACAAATTCTGGTAGTTTTTTTCCTCCTGTGTCTCATCTTGGACACCGGCCCCACTCGAGGAGCAGAACAATGCTGATGCAAGCTCTAGTCCGCTTAGATGCTAAATGGAAGTGGATGTCTAGGAAAAAGCCCTGAAATGTCACCCGATTCCAAGGCTTAATGCCAAACGAGCTCCCCATTTGATAACTTGTGGTATGAATCAGCTAAAAACGCAGGGCGGACATCAGTTTGGAAGTAAATACAGTAAAAAGCAAAAAGTGCTTTGTCCGAAGAGTAAAAACATTACTAGAGCCAGCAATCAGGTCTGAAACTTCGGCTCCTAGGTCTAATACCGTGATGCATTCGTGATATTCGTTTAAAACTGATAATATGATGTTTGCTATACTTTTTCATTCATATTAAATAACAATATAGTGTAATGCAGTTTGGCACTGGTGAGCTGGGAATGTTACTGTCACTTAGGGGATATTAATCTGTTCATCCATTTAACATGTGAAATCTAAACATGTTTCTTAAATAAAACTTTCTTTTTAAATGGTTTGACAATGGTCAAACATGTTTGTCTAGCGGATGTTTTACGCAAGCTGTGTCCAAATCATGTACTACACACTATGCACTTACTCTATACATGTGTAATCTACCATCTAGTCTATGGTAAGGTTGAGTGCATGATTTAATGAGTTTAATGAGTGCTTTAAATGAGTACATGATGCTTAGTTTTCTTGGTTTAAAGGATGCATCATCCAGGTATTTAAAGTGCACTTTTTCTTTCCAGAATTTTCAGTGTGAACTCGCTACTCTCACTTAATATCCTAAAAAAGGCACAGAACATAGCACATATGAAAACAAATTGGAACGCACCTTTTGAAAACGAAAAACAGGAATACTAGAGCCCAACAATATTTAGTCTGACAGGTTTTATTGTTAGTATCTCCCCTCTTAAAGTAGAGAAATAAATAGAGTTTCAGTTTTGGAACCTGCTGCTTCTCGTTTCTCCTCGTTCTGATCGCACACGTTCCCCGTTGTTTTGTAACAAATATACACTATGCGATTTTGGATGCAGCGACTGTCTTTAGATGTGAATCTTTAGCTCTTTGAATTGTTTATTCTAATGTTTCATTTAAAGAATAATGATTCACTGTAAAAAGAAAAATTGGTGTTTTGACCTTAAAAAAGTATGTTTTGTGTTGTTATGGAATTTTATAAATGATATGTTTTCCTTTTCCTTCTTATAATACATTATATTTTGTTTCTTGACATTATTGATTATTGTGTGACATTAATTTGATTTTTATTCTGTAGAATTAGTAAGTAAAATATAATAAGTCTGAAGAAATACGTTTGAGGTATAGAGAGGGTAATGTGTTCCTGATAAGGAATGGACAATTACAACTGAGCCTTTAGCCTTGACTAGAGGTATAAGTGCTGGAGCTGCCCTCCCTTCTTTATCACACTTTGCAGGAAAGCTTCGGATGTCTGTATGACTCTTGACCTTTTCTTGCAAGAAAATAAACCTTTTTAAATTACAATTGGGGTATTTGTCTCTTATTCAGAATTGATAAAAGATTTTGCCACCACAGTGCAGTTCAACTTCACATTTCAAGTTGACTAAACTTAAAATATTAAGGCAACACAAAAACATACTTTTTAAAGTTAAAAACACCACTTTTTCTTTTTACAGTGTTCATTCAAGAATGAAACAAGTGACAGAATTGTTAAAAATTGCTGATTGATTCAGAACAAACCACAACTTGTGTGTTGCTCAGAGGCTCAAAACGGTCCCAATTATGATTTTAACCTTTTTTTGATGGTGGAGCAAAAACACACAAAGTGACGGCATGTTTTGTCTAAAATGTTAGTTGTATAAAATCAAGATCACACTCACAATAATGCTGTTTTTAACATCGCAGAATGGCATCCTCGTGAAAGGAAAACCAGATCTTTCCTACACCATTATGACTCTAGTGAGAGGAAGCAGTGGACTCTGGCGTTCCCGTATAGCTAGCATATTTTGACAAACCCTACAAAACGTTCCTGCCCTTTACGAAGCAAACAATTTTAACCCTGTCCGTTGAACTGTGTTAACTTAAAAGACAACCAGGCCCTTAATGCTAGATTGTATCTAATGGAGCCTTTGTGCTGCTTTCCATTGAATGATAGTTTGGTACAGCAATGTTCTGACACTTTAATGCCTGGCTTGCCTGGGCTGTCTACTCCAGAAACGTTCACCTGTCAGCGTTTCACCTGCCCACTTTACCCAGCGTGTGAAGCTCTTGAAAGGTTATTCACAAGTTTTATTAATGTCTTTGCTCTTGCTTTTCAGCACAGAAAACAGTTTTCGTTAAGTTCTGAAGGTCACATGCTATTGAAACTGTTATGGGTTGATTATGGGTATTGCTGTTTTACACATGCGCGCAATGTGCAATCCTTAATTCTACACAATGAGGACTTGCATGTGCATGCTTCATGTGTAATTTCAGATGGCAACTCTCAGACACATTTCAGTGCACCGAAACATAGTTCTTATGAATCCAGCGTTAAATAATTAAACTCTGCCTTTAGAGATGTAAAAATTGCATACAATATTGAAAAGCACAAATACGTGTTTTGTGCTGCAGGGTAAAAGTAATTCTACAACATTTTTGTTCTTTTCTTAATTTGCTCTGCAAATGAGTCTTTAAATAAAATATGTCTTGAAAACAAATTGATAGCATGATTAGCTTGGTTCACTGTGTATATTATTCATGATAACGCGCATGCATAGGTAAAATGCATTAAAATATGAAGCCAATCTGCGAAAGGCGTAGTATAATTGATGAAGGTAATAAAGAATAAATAAGTAAGCACACATATAATGATATTCAATCAGGCCATTAAGACAACAGTGCGCTGCTGTGAAAGGGAGCGGGATTTTGCATGATTTCTTGGGACGTTGCGTTTAAACGAACGCAAACGGTTTCTTCATAAGTGACTTTGTATGTTTGAAATAAGACAATCGCGGATGTTGACAAGCCATCCGCCTTTATCGTCCCTTTACCCCAAGGGGCAGTTAATATGCTGTGCCTAATCCTATCCACAGAAACAACAAGCGCAGTGATGAATATTTACTGAGCTGAATGGTGCTTATCTCCTGTTTGGCATGGAAGACAAAGAATTTCAGATCCTGTTTATAGAACTGCATTTACATTTTTTTAGCACGCTCATGCATAATTAAAGCAACATATTGAGAGATGTCAGATATATAGCCCGTCCCTATAGGCAACATTAATGTAGCCTTCTGTATTTAAAGAGAGGAGAAATCCCACGCTTTTCATTCTCCAGCTCGTTCAGCATCCAGCATAGGCCGTTTTTTATAGACACTCGTTCTCGCATCAAACACTTGTTTGCGAGGTGGTTGAGAAAGCAGTCAAACACTAGGCATTATTTCAGTTATGATATTGAACTAAATTCTCTCATGATCTCCATCTTTATGGTTGAATAATTAATTGAGTTCAGCTTCATTATTGCCTCTTTCAATATAATTGCATTGCAGCTTTGAGAGCCATTCTGTTTCCAAGATCAGTTCATGAATAAAGCTGAAAAATGAATCGCAGATATCATAGGATACAGTATAACCAGAACAAATATATATATATTAACATTTATCTTATTCAAACCATACGTTTAAACTAAAGTTTTCCAAAACTGTCTGAATGGATTACAATAGATTGCATGATTATTTCTTTTTCTAGTCACACTTTGAGACACCATCATCATCATTATAAAAACCTTGTCTGACAAAGGTGGAAAACTGATTAATTTACAGCTGTATCTGTTCATTTGGGGCTTTGACGCTTCTCCTTTCACACATAATGATGACACTCAAAAGGCTTTACTGAGACAAAAGACATCCAAAGCCCATTCACACTTTTATTTATTATTCCTGAGGATTTCCACCTCATCCATTTCTGTGGTGAATGAAAGCATATATGAAAGCATATATACGGCTGCCATCCCTAAATGTCCATTTGCATTTGACTCTTTTAATCGTGATTTTGTCATTCAGCAAGGATAAGGATGAGGGTTTGGAATTCAATGCATGAACCGAGCCATTTCAGCATACCATTCATCTTTTTTATTCTGTGCCATTACCGGTTAGGGGAATCACTCTTAGCACTTGGTTTCATAACATCATCGCTATAATAGATCATAAAGGTGAAGCACGTCATTTTTTAACACTTGAAATGTTAATATGCTTCCTATTCTAGTTTAAAGTCGGCATGAAACGGAAGTTGTACGGAAGTATTGTTTTTCTTGACTATGTTGAGTTTGGTGAGACAGAAGGGTGAGGTTAGTCCTCATTTAATAGGGTTGGCATTGTGATAGATATTGTGATAGACATGTTTCGATATTGAAACGTGCCCTGCTTTTGCATGTCAACTTGTCACGAGTCAGTGTCACAATATGTCAGGAAACAAAATTATTCTTTAATGACAATGTAATCCTAAAATCCGGTGCCGGCTTGTCACAGAGTAGCCTAGTTTCTGCTCAGTATTCAGATATTTGAGGCTTTTGTTTGACCGAGGTTGAGTTACCTTTACTGTCTGAACGTTTGATGTCATCTTACAGATTGATGTGAATCAGATACATTTACATTTGTCATATAAAACCGAAAAGCCCATTAAAGAGCTACTCGATTTTGGGTTGGTTGTATTTATTTAAACCCTATAAACTCAGTAAACTCAGTTTCATAATTTTTCTAATTATGAAACGGGCTTGATTTCAGGGATGTGAAAAAGTCAGAATTGGCCAAACCCACAGGATTCTACATTGGAGTATAAACTGGAATGACAGACTGTCAAATTTAGTGAATTGCAATTCAAAGAAACTCTGTATTCTGTTTCCATCTTATAGCGGCTTTGTGTTATTTTGAAGACTTTGAGAGCACTCTGGGTATTTGTGCATTTTTCCACCATGACCTGTAAATTTAAATCCTTTATAAAATATCATCAAATGCTTATAAATTATGGTAACACTTTAAAATAAGGCTGGATACATTTTATGTATATGTATATATATATACATAAAATGTATCCAGCCTTATTTTAAAGTGTTACCATAATTTATTTATGTATACATATATATATATGTATATATGTATATATGTATATGTATATATGTATGTATATATATATATATATATATATATATATATATATATATATATACATACACACATATATATGCCATTAATAGTGTTAATGCAATGACTTAAATGAACAATGGACAGCATTCAGTATTATTGGTTAATAAGTTTCATTCCTTTTTGACATGTAATGTTGTGTAATGTAACATTAATGAATTCTAATGCATTAGCAATCGACAGTAACTAAACATTAGATTGACCAATAGATTAAATTAAACAAAGGCTGTAAAAACTACAATCCACTAAACATTACGTTTTCTTTTGTTTTACAGTTTTGCAACCTAGAGTTTAAAAGGCATTCTTAATTCTATTCTGAATGGGGATATAAACATGCTCATGAAAGCCTATAGTATTATAAAAGAACAAAACATTTAGCCTTTGGGCCTTTGCTTTTTGATGAAGAATTAACTGTTTCTGATTTCAAGGGCATGAGAGTCATGCAAATAAAATTTCATGCCACAACACATCAAAAGCAAATCTGGCACCAGAAAACATAAGCACATCAAGCCAGTGAAAAACGGAGCACTAATAAGGCACTGATGTAAATGAGGCTTTTGTAAAGTGATCGATCTGGCAGCTCAGAGAACAATAGCAGGTGCCTAGCCTGTGCCAGAGGCTTTTTTCCTCCCTCTCTTTTTTCTTTTTTTCCTTGCTGCGTGTTTCTAATTCTGTAGTTGTAGTTTGTGGGTTGTATTCTGCTCAAGGGTCCTCCTATAGAGCCTGTATGATGATCACTTCAAACTCATCACATCGAGATATTGACACTTGAATGTGGGAGTCATCTCAAATGAAAGGTCTCGCCAGTTAATTAACTCATTTCAAGGAAAACACATATGATTTTTTTTCACAGGGTTCTGCACTGTGCTTTGATGGTAATTGCCTCATGGCATGTCAAGCTTTTTTTTCTTTTTCTATTTGACAGTGTATTTGAACACCCATCAGATTCTGGCCATGTCATCCACAGCAAGCTTGATATTGGTAGAGCAGAAAATGGCAAGTAGGGGAAGAGATAGGAAATGTAAGGAGGAAAGACGTAATGAAAGTAAGAGCCGGAGAGGCATGTTCCTCGATCTCAGGCCTGTGATGACTGTGACAGCTCTGTGAGAAGTAATAATAGCAGTGGAGAGGCATAGTCAACAGAGCTGAGGGGTTTCTGAGAGCAGTTTCATGAAGATATATATAGAAAAAAAACAACAACTCTGATTTTCAGCCCACACAATTTCACTATTTCTCTTTCAAGAGCTTACCAATCCTTCAAAATGACAATACAATGTTATTTTTGAAAAGTAAAAAAAAATATGCAGTGCTTATTCACTCTTTATGTGTTGTCACTGTTGTGAAGAATATCTTCTGAAAGAGTGCAAATGAAAAAACATGAAGAAGCAGAAACAAGCGATAGCATTTGTAAGCAGATGCACATGTAAAATAATGCAATCATGAACATTAACAGCATATTAATCAAAACGGCCTGATGTTTGTGAATGAAATGTGGAGCAGGACGAGCTTTAGGACTGTGAAGCTTTGAGGTGTTGATGAACTCCATCTGTGTTGTAAGTTTTTGACAACTTGATTTTCTCAGCTTTTTGCTCAAAATGTAGTTTTTAATTAAATTTACCCACATTCAAGTGTCGATTAAAAAAAGAGGGCATTAAGCTAGAGTAATTTCTCTTTCGATATTTTGCATGTTTAGAATATTCTGGGGGCCGCAAAAATTATCAGGTGGTGGCTGGCGACTTTTTTCAAAAACGCTGGCGGGGAAAGAGTTAAATATGCATGCATACGTTTTAAGTCTATGGTAAATTGTACAATGATGCATGGCGGCACGTTAGTACTATAGGGATGAATATTCATGATTTTCACATGATCTCACACCCTTATAGAAACAAAACAAAACAAAAAAAGGGGAGAACAAGTCTCTCCTCCATTGCCTCCCAGTCATTTTTACCAGGTTTGTGCTAAGTACTAATTTAGTAGATAATTTACACCTTATTGATGATGCAAACACATGAACACATGAACACATGAACACATGAACGCATGAACACATGAACACATGAAGTATTTTCCTTAGAAAACCATTATGAAGAAATGCTTAACCATTTAGCATATTATGGTCATATTTCAGGCTCATCTGCTCACTTGTATGCATTATCTATAAAGGTGTGCATCTTTAATATCACAGTTTTTTAAGTGTTTTTCATGTTAAGCATTTCAGCATTTAAAGTCAAGTCAAGTCACCTTTATTTATATAGCGCTTTTTACAATGTAGATTGTTTCAAAGCAGCTTTACAGTGGTCACAGAAAAGACAATATAAACAAAATTTGTTTGGCTGAACAGCAGCTCCAAAAGAGCAGGCGAATCAATACAATTGATGAACTTTAAGTGTTAAGTTTCCCCAACTGAGCAAGCCATAGGCGACAGCGGCAAGGAACCAAAACTCCGGCAGGTGACGTAACAAATGAAGAATAGAATGGAGAAAAAACCTTGGGAGAAACCAGGCTCAGTCGGGGGACCAGTTCTCCTCTGGCCAAAGCCAAACAGTACATGATTATTATATTGACAACAATTCAAGTCCAATATGAAGTCCAATTTGGTCCGGTTGGAGATGGGTTCATGATCGTCACAGGGGAGGGTCTAGTAGAGTCACGGTCTCCGCAGACACCCCAGGGCAGTGCTGTGCTCGTGTCCAGGTCCTTCATCTGATCTGGATACGGCCCGGATCCGGCTGACCACGGTAACCTCGGAATAAACAGAGAACAATATCAGCGTAGATGCCATTCTTCTTCTGATGTATCGAGTACATCAGGTGTTATGGGAATGTTCTCGGTTCCGGCTTATCTAAATTATGCAGCCTAACAATCATTTTACATGATTTGGATTAAAATGTATGTATAATGTGTTATGTGTATGCCAGGTTGAAAAGATGTGTTTTTAGTCTAGATTTAAACTGACAGAGTGTGTCTGCTTCCCGAACTGTATTAGGAAGACTGTTCCAGAGTTTAGGAGCTAAATAGGAAAAGGATCGACCGCCAGCAGTTGACTTTGATATTCTAGGTATTATAAGCTGGTCAGTATTTTGGGATCGCAATAGACGTGAAGGACTATAATGTGTTAAGAGATCGCTCAAGTACTGGGGAGCTAAACCATTTAATGCTTTGTAAGTAATTAGCAAGATTTTAAAATGTATTCGGTGATTAATAGGAAGCCAGTGCAGGTTTGACAGAACTGGGCTAATATGCTCATATTTCCTGGTTCTAGTAAGAACTCGAGCTGCTGCATTTTGGACCAGCTGGAATTTGTTTATTAAGCGTGCAGGGCAACCACCTAGTAGAGCATTACAATAATCTAGCCTTGAACTCATGAACGCATGAACTAACTTTTCCGCATTTGTCTTAGAGAGCATATGTCGCAATTTAGATATATTTTTAAGATGGAAGAATGCCGTTTTACAGATGCTAGAAACATGGCTTTCAAATGAAAGATTGGTATCAAAGAGCACACCCAGGTTTCTAACTGACGACGAAGACTTGACAGAACAGCCATTGAGTGTTAGGCAGTAGTCTAGATTATTACGCACTGAACTTTTTGGTCTAATAATTAGAATCTCTGTTTTTTCAGAATTAAGCAGTAGAAAGTTATTAGTCATCCAATTTTTTATATCGGTTATGCATTCTGTTAATTTAGTGAATTTGTTTGTTTCATCCGGATGAGAAGAAATATAGAGCTGAGTATCATCAGCGTAACAATGAAAGCTAATGCCATGCTTCCTAATAACTGCACCCAAAGGAAGCATGTACAGGGTGAAAAGCAATGGTCCTAACACTGAACCTTGAGGAACTCCATACTGAACTTGTGACCGATATGACATCTCCTCATTTACTGCTACAAACTGATAACGGTCAGATAAGTATGATTTGAACCAGGCTAATGCAACTCCACTAATGCCAACATAATTTTCAAGTCTATTCAGAAGGATTTTGTGGTCAATTGTATCAAATGCAGCACTAAGGTCCAGTAACACTAACAGAGAGATACAACCACGATCGGATGATAAGAGCAAATCATTAGTAACTCTAATAAGAGCAGTCTCAGTACTATGATATGGTCTAAATCCTGACTGGAAATCCTCGTAGATGCTGTTTCTTTCTAGAAAGGAACATAGTTGTGAAGATATTGCCTTTTCTAGAATCTTTGACAAAAAAGGTAGATTCGATATCGGCCTGTAATTAACTAATTCTGTAGGATCAAGTTGTGGTTTTTTAATAAGCGGTTTAATTACGGCCAGCTTAAAGGTTTTTGGTACGTATCCTAATGACAAAGAAGAATTAATAATATTAAGGAGAGGATCTATGATCTCTGGAAGCAACTCTTTCAGTAGCTTAGTCGGTATTGGGTCTAGCATACATGTTGTTGATTTTGATGATTTAACGAGTTTAGACAATTCTTCCTCCCCAATAGCAATGAAGGAGTGGAATTTTTCTTCGGGGACACTAAAATTTACTGTATTTTGTGATATTGTAGTAGACGGTTGCATGGTTATAATTTTCTCTCTAATATTATGAATTTTGCAAGTAAAGAAGTCCATGAAGTCATTACTGCTGTGCTGTTTTAAAGCATCTGGGGTTGAGGCTTTATTTCTTGTTAATTTAGTCACTGTCTCAAATAAATACCTAGGGTTGTATTTGTTTTCTTCTAAGAGGGTGGAAAAGTAAGCAGATCTAGCTGATTTTAAGGCTTTTCTGAATGCAATAGAGCTGTCTTTCCATGAAATGCGAAAAACCTCTAGCTTAGTTTTTTTCCAGCTCCGCTCCATTTTTCTGGCTGCTCTCTTGAGGGCCCGGGTGTGCTCGTTGTACCACGGTGTTGGACTATTTTCTTTAATCTTCTTTAAGCGCAACGGAGCAACAGTGTCTAAAGTGCTGGAAAAGAGAGAGTTAATAGTTTCTGTTGCAACATCAAGTTCTTCTAGGCTATCTGGGATGTTAAGTAGATCAAACTGATCAGGAAGATTATTTATAAAGCTATCTTTTGTGTTAGGTGTGATAGTTCTACTATATTTATAACAGGGAGTTAGTTTTTCGACTTTGGCTAAAGGTAGTCTACACGCAACTAAGTAATGATCTGAGATGTCATCGCTCTGCTGCAGAATTTGAACAGTATCAACATTGATCCCATGCGACAATATTAGATCTAAAGTATGATTATGAGAATGAGTGGGTCCTGATACATGTTGTGTAACTCCAATAGAGTTTAAGATGTCTCTAAATGCCAATCCCAATGCGTCTTTTTCATTATCTACATGGATATTAAAATCACCGACAATTATGACTTTATCTGCAGACATTACTAATTCTGAGAGAAAATCAGCAAATTCTTTGATAAAGTCTGTATGGTGCCCTGGTGGCCTGTATAGAATAGCCAGCACAAAAGTTAAACAGGAATTATTACTTGCACTAGATAATTTTACATTAAGGACCATCGCTTCAAAAGAATTATATTTCAAATTAGACCTTTGAGCAGTACTGATCGTGTTACTATAAATTACAGCAACACCTCCTCCTTTACCTTTCAGACGAGGCTCATGTTTATAACAGTAATCTTGAGGGGTGGACTCATTTAAAGTAATATAATCGTCTGGTTTTAGCCAAGTTTCTGTCAAACACAGCACATCTAGTTTATGATCTGTAATTATATCATTTACAATAAGTGCTTTTGAGGAAAGGGATCGTATATTCAGCAACCCAAGCTTTATCATTTGTTCATTTGTGTTATAACCGTTCTTAGTTGTTTGTAAATCAATTAAATTTTTACCCTTAAACGGTTTTGAGAGTTTTTTGTATTTGCTAATTCGTGGAACAGACACAGTCTCTATAGGATATCTAGGAGAAAGAGTTTCTATGTGTTGTAATTTATCTGACCTCTGTGACGTGAGACAGCTAGCAGACGGTCGGTTTAGCCAGTTTGTCTGCTTCCTGACCTGGACCCCAGTTAGTCAAGGTTTAGCTCTAAGCCTATATGCCAAATTACTAGAGAGAAGAGCGGCACCATCCCAGGTGGGATGAATACCATCTCTTTTTAACAGGTCAGGTCTGCCCCAAAAACTTTTCCAATTGTCTATGAACCCTATGTTATTCTGCGGGCACCACTTAGACATCCAGCCATTGAGTGAGGATAATCTGCTAAGCATCTCATCACTCCTGCGCATAGGGAGAGGTCCAGAGCAAATTACAGTGCCTGACATCGTACTTGCGAGTTCACACACCTCTTTAATATTAGTTTTAGTGATCTCCGACTGGCGAAGTCGGACATCATTAGCGCCGACGTGAATAACAATCTTAGAATATTTACGATTAGCCTTAGCCAGCACTTTTAAATTAGCTTTGACGTCAGGCGCTCTGGCTCCCGGCAAACATGTGACTATGGTGGCTGGAGTCTCTATTTTCACATTCCGAGTAATAGAATCGCCAATCACTAGGGCACTTTCAACAGGTTTCTCAGTGGGTGCGTCACTGAGTGGGGAGAACCTGTTTGATGTTCTGATCTGATAAAGATTGAAATGCACAAAACTCAGATGTTAAAAGTTCTTCGAGGAAACACAGATGTTATTAAAGAACATTTACTTTAAGAGTGTTGTTTGCCATGGCTTTTTGCTATCAATTGTGTTGGTTGCAACTACCGCTCACCTCTCCTATCAAAAGATTTGCACAAACATTCGGCAGCGAACATGTGGTTTCCTTGGGGTCATTATCACATGCCTTCACTTTGGCCTGCCAGCCAATAGGACACAATGAGGTTCACCCTAAAACTAACAGGAGACAACAGCTTGCTTATTCTTCACTGGGGCGAGCTGGAGGATGTAGACAGCTGGAGGACGTCTCTATAAGCCAAAGAAGACAAAAGAAGAAGAGAAAAGCCTCACCGCCGAGGACTACATGCAGGAGGATATGGAAAAGAGTGAAACTGCATTTGGGGAATGCTTAGTTTCAGCCTCAAACGTCACGGCCACGGACCAGTTGGCACTTCAAATTGGAAACATTTCAGGAGTTTCAAAGATGGCCGTCTGATTGGTTGAATTCCACAGGATTTCCGGGAAGCGTGTGTCACGTTCTTTAACGGTGCATCTGGAAACAAAAGCCGTTGTAATGCCAAACCCCCTCATGGAAAAAGAAAGCTTTTTCCAACTGTTTACAACTGTGACATTAGGGTCTATCAGGATCAACTAAACTCTGGGTTTTCAGAAGTTCATAACAGAGATTTACTCACCGGTCTGTTACTGTAGCGACATCGACTTGAACAAAACTAACTGTGATTGGTTGTTTTACATGCCAGCGCTTGGCCAATGAAAAGCACGATGAAGTGCAAACCTTCTGCCGTCGGTCTGAAGGTCTGGCTACACGACACTAGGCGACGACTAGGAGTTTACCTTTTTTTTTTTCATTATACTGCATTTTATTTTTATTAATGTATTCATTCATTCATTTGTTTTATTCATTCATTTCTTACAGTATGATGGACTCAGTGTGCAAAGCATTATGGGTAGAGCTGCTGTATATGTTGTGAAGTCTACAGGTGGAAGTTAGGAGCCAAAAAGAAATTATTAGGCTACTAATTGACAGAAGAGAGAGCGGTTTTCAGCTGGGCGTAGTTACACATCACTCATGTATATTCCTTCTGGATTGAGCTGCCAGTGTGAAAATGAAATGACTGAGACTGTTAAGACAACATTTTGTTACAGATTTAGACCAAACCAGCAGATATTTGGACTGAAGAAAAGTCACTTATACAGTGTTGGTCTAAAGCGTCCCAAATGTTGCAATCAGAAAGTCAAAGTATGGGTTTTTCTCAAACCAATGTTACCTTGACCAGCAATAGGAACCATATTGCTTCTAAAGCACAAGCACCTCTCCTTTTTACATTTAATTTTGCATCTGTGTGCTGTTTACAGAAGTTGACCCGAGAGATCCCCAGCTACTGATTTACTGAAAATACAGCTAATTGGATGCATGCTGTGGGGTAATGACAGATGTTACTTCAGTGAGCCGCAAGCTTTCGCTTCCCACACACACTTGCTCCTTTACCTCACGCACGTGCATTAGCTGAATGGTCACGGGCACATGAAAGATAATTAAGAGGTTTTCCGTTACATAGGTTTATGTTCAAATACAATGAATGAGAAGTTTCTCATTGTGGGGAAATTGCAGAACGCAATGAGAGCAAAAGCTCCTCACGTATTTAAATGGTATCACATTTTTGTTTTGACATGATTATCATAGAAATCTGCTTCTTAAGTACAGCTTTCTTTTTTTTTCTTTTTTTTAGTTTGTGATTAAATAGCATTTTGGAGAGAAGTGTTATAATTCACAATCACTGCCTCTCAGGAGAGACTCGCTGTAGCATAGTATGTTGAAAATGGCTGATTACGCATCTCAAAGCATTAATTACCACAATGTGTGTGTGTCTCTGTCTCTCTCTCTTTCCCTGTGTGTGTGTGTGTGTGTGTGTGTGTGTGTGTGTGTGTGTGTGTGTGTGTGTGTGTGTGTGTGTGTGTGTGTGTGTGTGTGTGTGTGTGTGTGTGTGTGTGTGTGTGTGTGTGTGTGTGTGTGTGTGTGTGTGTGTGTGTGTGTGTGTGTGTGTGTGTGTGTGTGTGTGTGTGTGTGTGTGTGTGTGTGTGTGTGTACTACCGTTCAGGAGTTTTATATTTTTATTAACCAAGGACACATTTAATTGATCATAAAGGCATTCATAATGTTACATTTCAATTAAATATTGTTCTTCTGAACCTCCAATTCATCAAAGAATCAGCTTTTTTACATTAATATAATATTACACTGTTTTACTGTATTTATCATCTAATAAATTCAGCTTTAATCACAGGAATAAATGACACTTTACTATATATTCACATAGAAAACAGCTGTTTTATATTGATATAAAATTACACTGTTTTACTGTATTTATCATCTAATAAATTCAGCTTTAATCACAGGAATAAATGACACTTTACTATATATTCACATAGAAAACAGCTGTTTTATATTGATATAAAATTACACTGTTTTACTGTATTTATCATCTAATAAATTCAGCTTTAATCACAGGAATAAATGACACTTTACTATATATTCACATAGAAAAAAGCTGTTTTACATTGATATAAAATTACACTATTTTACTGTATTTATCATCTAATAAATTCAGCTTTAATCACAGGAGTAAATTGCATTTTAAAATAGAAAAATAGAAAACATAGTTATTTTTAAATTGTAATATTTCACAATATTAAAACATTTTACTGTATTTTTGATCAAATTAATTCAGCCTTGGTGAGCAGAAAAAATCTGACTGACCCCAAGTGATATTGATATTGATAAGAATAAAAAATCTCCCCAAAGAAAGGTGTTTAGCTCACTAACATTTGAGCCAAAAGTATAGCTAGGGAAACTCATTCACAAACACACCTTTGCTTTCCGACAGCATCACACCCTCCTGTTCTCGCTAACATATCTACATCATTAATCTAATGCATATTTGGACTGATACACAAGCCTTAATGACAACTGACACAAACAAAGATTGGAGTTCGATAGATCTCCTAAAAGTCTCAAATTTGTTTTATTCACCAAGGAAGCAAGTCTCCGTACAAACAAAATGTTGCAGGTGGAACGAGATGGAATGAAAAAATCTGAAATCCAATAACAAGCTTTACACATTGTCAATACCCTCACATCAAGGGCACTCAAATAACAGGATTAGCAAGCAGCGCTACAGAATCAACAGCATGCATGTATAATTTGCACTGATTCAGAGTGCTTGGAGAAGACTGGGAGGCTGAAGGTGACTCTCGGCAGCAGTGGCCTTCACTAGAGATGGCTTTATTTGTGGCCACATTTGCATCACTGCCAATGATTCGTTTGATTCACTTTTATTGACTTCCACTAGTTCTCTCCGCTCAGTTAGTGAGCGGCTCATTGCAGTACAATGAGGCTCAAAAAGTACTTTATTGAAGCTTTTTACTCTTTAGAGAAGCTGTTCTGCTTAACTCTTTCCCCGCCAGTGACCGAAATGTACAACTTTCAGTGTTTTCACTGTTGTACGGAAGGGGGCGCTGTTGCGGATCTTTTGAAAGAGTGCAGAATCTCCTGATCAAAATACATGTGAAGAAGAAGCAGAAACAAGCGATTGCATATGTAAGCATATGCATGTGTAAAATAACGCAATCATCAACATTAAACAGCATATAAATAAAAAAATGCCTAATGTTAATGTTTCTTTTCAAAAATGATACTGGAGAAAGAGTTGATATACATTTATAATTCTACAACTGATTTCAAATACATTTCTAATCATCAAATGTATTAATAATCTGAAAACAAAAACATATGTCCTTTCTACTTATTAATGTGAAGCAGCACAACTACTTTCCACATTGATAATAATCATAAATGTTTGTTGAGCATCAAATCATGATGTTAGAATGATTTGTGAAGATCATGTGACACTGAAGACTGGAGTAATGATGCTGAAAATACAACTTTAATCGCAGGAATAAATGACACTTTACTATATATTCACATAGAAAACAGCTGTTTTACACTGATATAATATTACACTGTTTTACTGTATTTATCATCTAATAAATTCAGCTTTAATCACAGGAATAAATGACACTTTACTATATATTCACATAGAAAACAGCTGTTTTACACTGATATAATATTACACTGTTTTACTGTATTTATCATCTAATAAATTCAGCTTTAATCACAGGAATAAATGACACTTTACTATATATTCACATAGAAAACAGCTGTTTTACACTGATATAATATTACACTGTTTTACTGTATTTATCATCTAATAAATTCAGCTTTAATCACAGGAATAAATGACACTTTACAATATATTCACAGAGAAAACAGCTGCTTTACACTGATAAAATATTACACTGTTTTACTGTATTTATCATCTAATAAATTCAGCTTTAATCACAGGAGTAAATACATTTACAATAAAATAGAAATATTCAAATAAAACAGAAATATTTCACAATATTACTATTTGTACTGTATGATTGATCAAATAAATGCAATGAGGGACTTTTTTTAAAAAGCCTAAAAATACTTTTACATGATCTGTATAACATTTTCACTCAGGTTGTTATTTGTGGTTCATATCTTTTCCTTTGAGCTTTTATCTCTTGTTGAATGAGAGAAATCCTTTCCCTTCCCAAACGTTCATTATTCCAATGGATTGCAGCCTCATCCTTGCTTGTGTGATTGCTTAAGCATAATCTCATGTTTGCAGCTGCTCTGTGTGTGTGCGTGTGTGTGTGTGTGTGTGCGTGCGTGCATGTGTGTATATGTGTGTGTGTGTGTGTGTGTGTGCGTGCGTGCATGTGTGTATATGTGTGTGTGTGTGTGTGTGTGTGTGTGTGTGTGTGTGTGTGTGTGTGTGTGTGTGTGTGTGTGTGTGTGTGTGTGTGTGTGTGTGTGTGTGTGTGTGTGTGTGTGTGTGTGTGTGTGTGTGTGTGTGTGCGTGCGAGTGGCTGATGACTAAAACACCGTGATCTAATGGTGTCAAAAAAGCCATGTGTCAAACTCAAGGTCCTGTTTGTGGTATTTCCACATGTAACCATCTATCATGTGTCTTTCGGGGAATGGAAATTCTTGGCTGCCCCCATTTCCTTGTGCCTCATTACCCTCCCAAGTCAGTGCAGTGACCTTTCAACGGTCCGACCCGCATCCGCCCCAGTTCTGCGTATCTCATGCGATGTGCAGGATCGCAGCGGGATGAACGGCTGGTTAGGCATCGTTAGGTTATGAAACCATATTTGTGGGATCTTCCAGTAAGTCGTTTCAAAGGAAGGACACTTACAGTCTTGAAAGTAAAGGATCTATAAGTTCCATGAAGAACCTTCCACATCCATGAATCCTTTCATTGCGAAAGGTTATCTAAACTAAGAATGGATGTTGAAACTGATTCATCTCTTTTTGTCTTTCTATTGTCATCAAAAATGCATATTGAATTATTGCAACTCTCTTCAAAGATTCATTCGACTCGTTGCGGAAATAGGGAACTCTATTTTGAAGATCTATCGACTGAAGACCATTGAATCTGCAGTCATAATGAGCGAATGTGGCCAGTTAGCCGTTAAATGGGCCGTGATGGATTACCCAATCAATTCAGTTTCCAGTCTCAGATGGCTGTGGCTTGGTGTTGGGAAATAGACTTATAATGTGACCCCGACTGGATGACAATGACATGAGATAGTCGGCCATCGCTATAGACATCAAAAGCGTCATATAATTTTATAGACTGACCTTAACAGCAACAGGCAGTTTAATAGCCGGTCATTTTGAAGCACTTCACTTTCAAACTAAATGGCTGGATTTAAGAAACGCTTCATTATTAGAATGATGCAGCATTTCCCGAGCCGTATTATTCCCTAAATATGTCATTCCTTCACTGCTCTGTGAGAGAATAATGAACAGATTTAATGCAAAGCTTCCAGAAAAGGTTCCTTTAACATTGGCTTCTCTCCACAGTCCAGGAGGCAGCAGTGAATCGTTGCTGTATCGTTTAATTACTTTAGTGTTGGCTGGATCACATTCCTGTCAGACAGGGCTAAGTTTGTAATTAAGTCTGCTAATTAACAGCTGTTGTAGCAGGATCAGGATTTCCAGTGTTTTCGGATTGAAGAGGGGTTAAAGCTTTCCTGCGTTGAATCTCTGTTACTTCCTGGTTTGGAAACGGGAACAATGAGGAATTTCTGTGAAATGGAGAAAAAAGAAATGAATGTAAGCTTAAGAATGATAAAAACGTATCATACGTGATCCACTTGTGGCCAACATTCAAAGTCTTTGGAAGCTGTATGATGTTTGAGGAACAAACTTGGGATTTAAATCATTAGCAATGAATGATCTTTCATTCTGTTAACCGCTGTTGCCAGATTCAGTGAGTTGAATTAATTGTTTAGACAGATTTTATGAACTAGATCATTTACATAGTTTAGCAGATTTTTTTAATCCAAATGTTTATCCGTTTCATGAATTAATCTTTCTTTTGAATTGAATCTTTTTAATGACTCAGTTAATCCAGTTCACCAAACTGGTGTAAATGATTCGTTGGTAGATGTCTTAAAGGGGACCAGTTATGCAAAATTCACTTTTAAAGGGTGCTTGAACATAAATGTGTCAGAAACTCCACCTACTCTTTTTTTTTTTATTCCAATAAATCATAAGCAGTGTCTCTGAATAAGCCGTTTGTAGTTTCTATGTAATGTGATGTATGCACAAGCCCCGCCCATTACTTCTGAGTGACTCCACCCTATTAGCATAAACCACACCCATTACTTATGAGTGACTCCACCCTATTAGCATAAACCACGCCCATTACTTCTGAGTGACTCCACCCTATTAGCATAAACCACGCCCATTACTTCTGAGTGACTCCACCCTATTAGCATAAACCACGCCCATGACTGCTGAGTAACTCCACCCAATTAGCACAAACTCCACCCGTGACTGCTGACTCCATCCTATTTGCATAAACCACACCCACAACCGCTGAGTGACAATCCCCCATCATTAGCATAAACCCCGCCCACAACCACTGAGTGACTCCCACTTTTAGCATAAACCCCACCAAAAAAAAGCAGCATTCAAATAAGAAATGTATTATTAAAGCTACTAAAGTTATTCATTTGAGAGCAGAGTGATTTTCTGCTTTTCTTTTGTTTGATTTTAATACAGACATATGATTTCTTTCCTGCTCTCTACACTCACAGACATAATCGACTGTGTTTTTGTGAACTCTGTGTTTTTGACATAACCTTGACAGTTTAAGCGCAATAAGAAGTGAAAGAGAGCTGAGTTTAATCTGCTCCGTCTGACATCCAGCTTTCTGTGCGCGAGCTTCAGGTGTGTGCGCTCAGAAAACCAGATAGCAGAAGTTTACACTTGTATATTACAAAGGGGGATGATAGGTCCCCTTTAATTGTCTCGCACAAAACAATAATATGGCTTCAGAAGACTCAGCGTACAACTCAAACGGACACTTTTATGATACTTCTATGTGTTTTGAAACCTTTTTGAAGGGTGAAAAGTTTTAAAAGCTTACTCCTCAGTCATTTTGATTGACGAAAAAGTACAGCACTTTATGTCTTTTTTCTTTTGTTTTTAGGATCAGTGTTAAAAACGACGTCGTTTCTTTTTGTGGTCCAGACCAAATGACAAAATCACAACCAAATGTGTGAACACCCTAAAAGATGACAGAAATTTCCTTTTGAGTGAACAATTCCCTAAAGTCACCCTTTATGAATACAGAGGAAGTCCAAACAGGAAATTTGTGCTCAGAAATGTCTAGATTTGTGAAGATCAGATGTGTGTAGGACACCTCTGAGCTAAAAGGTCTCTTGCCTCTTCTCCCCGAGAGTAAATTTGCACAACAGTGCAAGGTCTAATTGCTCTGAATGCTTAGCTCAGTCACACATTAAGTGCAGTGAATTAATGCAGGCCTGAGAACGGAGCTCCCCGCAGGGTGTAAGAGCGGAGATGACGAGCGACGTCCTCCTTCTCCAAAGCGCCACTAGTCGCAGAACGCGCCTGAGGATTATGCTTAAATTGATCATAAGATTACAGCTTTACACGAGCATGCGCTGTTGATTAGCACAAGGCCGCTTCAGCATCTTCTCCACGGCGTGATTGAAGTGCCGATGATCTTTTGTAAAGCCAGCCGGGCCGAAACCCACATCTGCTCTGCTGAGCTAAGTCATTTCTCTATTTAGGAATTATTCTGCGATGATGAGTCAGCGGTTTCCTCTGACACGGCACAGCAGAAGCTGATCTCCAGAATATATTTTTTGCTAATTTGGTTTTCCCATTTATCCAGAGACAAACTGCACATTTTGACCCCAGTCGTTTGCTCTAAATTCAGGCTGGAGAGAGTAGATGTGAGCTTCATCTGTAACCAGCATGAGCACATAATCTGAGTCATTTAATGCAACTACGATGTGCTCAACGAGAGGAGCAAAGATGAGAAAAACTCTGTGTACTGCCTGCGATTTCAACCAAGGGACATTATAACTGAAGAAAGCATGGTTACAAAGCTTCTAAAGTCCAACGTTTAAATGTGACCCTCAAATAACAAGAAGGAAACGAAGTTCTGTATCACTCATATATGTGCTGGTGCCCAAGTTGGCTCTGAGATCCCGACACTTCCTGGTTTCTCAGTATCTCCGGCTGTGTTTTGACATGGCTTGTTGGTGCGCGCCGAGTCCACTTCCCCCAGCGGAGCAGTGACGAATCCAACAGCTCGGGAGCAGATGATTTAGCCGGGGCAGACCCTGTTACTCCAATGCCCGCAGAAGCAAATCTCTGCAATGCTGATTGTGATTTGAATGGACATTCTGGATGGCCATCTTCATTGTTGCTTGTGTCATATACAGTGTAGGGCCATGAGACTCAGCTGCTTTAACCAGGCTAACTGACCTACTGTGTGTCTGTGTGCGTGCGTGTGTATGTGTGTACATGTGTGTGTCCGGTTGTGTGTGTGCGCATGCATGTGTGTACGTGTGCAAATGTCTTTTAAGAGGACAAAGAGTTTGTGTGTGTGAGTGTATGTGTCCGTGTCCGTATGCATGTGCGTGCATACGTGTGTGTGAGTGTGTGTGTGTGTGTGAGCGTTTCATCTGAAAAATTTGATTAGGGGATGGTCATCATTTAAATATTTAATAAATTATAATAATAATTATTATTATTATTAGTATTTAAAAAAATAAAAAAATTCTACTAAATAAAATATTAAAATGTTTTGAAATGATCAAAAATATATAATAATAGTTTTTCATATTATATTTTATATTAGTATTATTTATTTTTACTGTATATAATACCACGATCTTTTAAAAAATTGTATCTGTTTAATAATCATTAACCCACTGAATATAAATGTGCTTGAATTTGAAGAAACACCCATGATTAATATAATTAACTAAAACTTTAAAAAAAATCTGTTCATAATCTGTGAACTAAAGGTGGAATAATACATAGATAATAACACGAAATCTTAAACTAAATACACTTTTTGAAATTTTCTAGGGAACTGAAAGTGATATAAGTTTGTTAAAGCACAGAATTTATTAATAAATAATTAAAATAACCTAAATTAGAATATTTAAAAAAATATTTAATAACAAAATGCATTGTGAAATTACAAATAATTAATTATTAATTATTATTAAATAATTAAATATTAATTAAAATAAAATAACACTGACATTGGAAAGTGAGTGTTTTAAGAGCGTATTTTCAAAAGTTCCACGAGGCCAAAAAGTGAAAAAAACTAGTTTAAGAAACACCCAAATGCAGGAAAAAGTGTGCTATCAGGTACATGGATTTAAATGGAGATGCCTTCATATTCCCAAAGCTCTACACAGGTACCATTTATTAGTACATCATGGTCATTTCAAAGTCTCCTCTCAGCAGTCAAGATCACAAAGTTGAAATGGGTTTGTGCCTCCTGGGTTCGCCAAAGCATGAAAATATGTTTGTATGCCTACATTTGTTGAGGTTGTCAGGGCTGACATTTCAGAAATCTCCCCCGAGACTGCATACGGAGGGACCGGCGCTCACCTGAATTCACACCAGCCTGAACGCTTTCTCATTTTTCTTCGAGATATCTTTCCGCACATTGGCTTCATTTCTTTTGCCCTCCCCAAAACATACTTACTGCATTTACAGCGGCAGCTCGTTTATCATGTCACTCACCCTCAGGAAAAAGCGTCAACACAAATATGAATATTTTTGAAAACAAAATATGACAGTATCAGCACCGACGGCTCTGGAGGACTGCGGAGATGTCAGTACGGATGGTGTGAGACTGATTGATTTGAGGGTGAGGAGCCCCTAATGCGGCGCAGATGTGATTTTAGGACTGAGTGACCAGATGCGACGGTTTGTCAGCGTCAGTGTCTTCGGCAGCTGTCTTGGTGGCCAGCGGTGCTCACACACACTATTTATACATGTTTTAAATGATAATCAGACAAATATAAGTGTAAATTATGCATCATGTTGTTTTGAATATGCTCAGAATTATAGTCTTCTCTAATGACTTTCTGACAAAGACACACACTGCACACAATCGTTTTATTTATGTCATGTCGAATCAAGTTATATGACGATTACATGATGATGGTTTGAATGATATTTGGTATTATTTATGGTATTCATTTTGTGTGGCCGGAATATGAGTGCTTTTATATAAACAAACACAAATATTTATGTAAACAAAAAATCTATTTGTTTTATTTTTATTTGTTTATTATTTTATTCATAGTTTGGGATTTTATAAACAGACAGACAGATGGAAAGACAGACACATAGATGGAAAGACAGGCAGACAGACAGATGGAAAGACAGGCAGACAGACAGATGGAAAGACAGACAGATGAAAAGACAGACAGACAGATGGAAAGACAGACAGACAGACAGACAGCTAGACAGATGGAAAGACAGACAGACAGATGGAAAGACAGGCAGACAGACAGATGGAAAGACAGACAGACAGACAGATGGAAATACAGACAGACATATGGAAAGACAGACAGACAGATAGACAGATGGAAAGACAGACAGACAGACAGATGGAAAGACAGACAGACAGGCAGACAGACAGACAGATGGAAAGACAGACAGACAGACAGACAGATGGAAAGACAGACAGACAGACAGATGGAAAGACAGACAGACAGATGGAAAGACAGACAGACAGCTAGACAGATGGAAAGACAGACAGACAGACAGATAGACAGATGGAAAGACAGACAGACAGACAGACAGATGGAAAGACAGACAGACAGATGGAAAGACAGACAGACAGACAGACAGATGGAAAGACAGACAGACATATGGAAAGACAGACAGACAGCTAGACAGATGGAAAGACAGACAGACAGACAGACAGATAGACAGATGGAAAGACAGTCAGATAGATAGATAGATAGACAGACAGACAGACAGACAGACAGATAGACAGATGGAAAGACAGACAGATAGACAGATGGAAAGACAGACAGACAGACAGACAGATGGAAAGACAGACAGACAGACAGACAGATGGAAAGACAGACAGACAGACAGACAGATAGACAGATGGAAAGACAGACAGACAGACAGACAGACAGATAGACAGATGGAAAGACAGACAGATAGACAGATGGAAAGACAGACAGACAGACAGACAGACAGACAGACAGACAGATGGAAAGACAGACAGACAGACAGACAGATAGACAGATGGAAAGACAGACAGACAGACAGACAGACAGATAGACAGATGGAAAGACAGACAGATAGACAGATGGAAAGACAGACAGACAGACAGACAGATGGAAAGACAGACAGACAGACAGATGGAAAGACAGACAGACAGACAGACAGATGGAAAGACAGACAGACAGACAGACAGATAGACAGATGGAAAGACAGACAGACAGACAGACAGACAGACAGATGGAAAGACAGACAGACAGACAGACAGATAGACAGATGGAAAGACAGTCAGATAGATAGATAGATAGACAGACAGACAGACAGACAGACAGACAGACAGACAGACAGATAGACAGATGGAAAGACAGACAGATAGACAGATGGAAAGACAGACAGACAGACAGATGGAAAGACAGACAGACAGACAGATGGAAAGACAGACAGACAGCTAGACAGATGGAAAGACAGACAGACAGACAGATAGACAGATGGAAAGACAGTCAGATAGATAGATAGATAGACAGACAGACAGACAGACAGACAGTTGGACGGACGGACAGATTGTTTGATTGATTCGTTGAGTTTCATGCTAATCCAGACTTCACTGTTGTGAACGATTGTAATCCTGGCCCCTTTATATGTTGCGTATTATTCATTTGCCCTTTTTTATGCAATACAAACAACACTCGCCTCGTACAGTTTGTGTCCATGTGGATTCATTTGCATTTGACATTGAGCCTGCATGAATAACGCACACGGATGCCCTCTTCAGCCGAGCGTTGTGCAGGTTTCTCCCGCTCTTCCATGGCTGGATTAGACTAAAGCCGCCAGCGCAGCTCAATCACATATCCCACCCCTCGCAACTGTCACATCACATGGATTAAACAGCGACTCCATCAAGCTCAGATCCCAGAGAACACGAGATGTGCGGAGATGGGCCTTTGCATGGAAATAGAAAGTGAAAGACGCAGGCTTTGTGACAGAACCTGATTCAATGAATCCGGCCAATGACGGACCCATGACAACAAAAACAATCTAAAAGACAAAGGAAAAAAAACAAGTCATCCAATATTTGTATTAACGTACTTTGCACATTTTGATTTGCTTAAATAAATAGTAATAGAATATATAAATAGTATTATATTCATATGTTTGTTTGTTAAATGTGTATATATATATATATATATATATATATGTATTTAAAATATGAAAAATATTTAAATAATGTTCATATATATATATATATATATATATATATATATAGATGTAAACATTATTTAAATATGTATTTGTAATAATTATATATTTTATAATATGTACTATTTTAATTCATTTATTTTATCACACATTTATGAGTGCTTTTTTCTGCCATGGAAAGATACCTCTTTTTTTTGTTTCTTAGAATTGCGAGATATAAAGTCGTTACGCGATTTTAAAGTTTAAGCATATTTAAGTAAATTTAAAGTTAAAGTGATGAAATTTTGAGGGAAAAAGAATTGCGAGTTTAAATCAAATTAACTAAAATATTTTTTTATTCAGTGGTGGAAACAAGCGTCCATACAAATGGCATTATTTTATTAGTGACCGACAAGAATCTGAAATGTTTGTAAAAGCTTTTTTTTAAAGCTAAATCTTTGACTATTTTTATATGGTGTGTATGTGGTCTCAATTTGTTGGATCCTGTGTATCTTAATGCTGCATTGCAGTGTGTTCATATATAGCCTGGGCCGGCTGGCTTTCAGCTGATGGACAGGAGAGTGTCAGGTTCCTGACACCACATCTCATCCCATGGGCCCCTGAACGATCATTTGCTAACATGTTTGTGTCTGTGTCTGCCATCATAGCATCAGCCTTTATACCAGTCCTGCATTTCAATCCGTAGTGATATCCCAGAGCCGCGTCTGAGTCTCGCTGACGGCTGAGAGGAACAGATGCGCAGGGAGCACACACTGAATTTTTAGCATAGCTGAGTCATTTTGGACATTCAACAAGTTTTCAGTATCAGTGTTTGAAATTTTAATTTAAAGGCTAGCGCATTATTTGTTACTATTCAGATGCAGTGTGTTTTGGTAAAAGATATTTGATCAGTTCTGCATTTTTTTAAATTAGGTTTATGTGAAAAGATTGAATTATCACATGCTTTTATGTCATTTTTTCACATCTGAAAATTTTTTCAGCATTTCAATGAGATTTGAAAAGATCTTTTAAATGCTACACATTTTATACATATATGTATATATGTATATGTATATATAAATATATATATTCTCCTTATATATACATTTCTCATTAATGCAATGATCTAATCAACCAATCACATGGCAGTTGCTTCACTGCATTTAGGGGTTGGTCCTGGTCAAGACAATCTCCTGAACTCCAAACTGACTGTCAGAAAGGTGGGAATGGGAAAGAAAGGTGATTTCAGCAGTTTTGAGCGTGGCATGGTTGTTGCTGCCAGACGGGCCGGTCTGAGTATTTCACAATCTGCTCACTTACTGGGATTTTCACGCACAACCATTTCTAGGGTTTACAAAGAATGCTGTGAAAAGGGAAAAGCATCCAGTATGCGGCAGTCCTGTGGGAGAAAATGCCTTGTTGATGCTAGAGGTCAGAGGTCATGGGCCGACGGATTCAAGCTGATAGAAGAGCAACTTTGACTGAAATAACCACTCGTTACAACCGAGGTTTGCAGCAAAGCACACAACATGCCACAACATGCACAACCTTGAGGCGGATGGGCTACAACAGCAGAAGACCCCACCGGGTGCCACTCATCTCCACTACAAATAGGAAAAAGAGGCACAATTTGCACCAGCTCAAAATTGGACAGTTGAAGAAAAATGGAAAAATGTTGCCTGGTCTGATGAGTCTCGATTTCTGTTGAAGACATTCAGATGATAGAGTCAGAATTTGGCGTAAACAGAATGAGAACATGGATCCATCATGCCTCGTTACCACTGTGCAGGCTGGTGGTGGTGGTGTAATGGTGTGGGGATGTTTTCTTGGCCCCTTAGTGCGAGTGATGTTGAATAATTCAGCTTTTTCCAAAAGCGTGTTCTGGTAAAAGACATTTGAACAATTCTGCACTGCAATAAAGGAGAGAGGGTATTTTTAATTCTAGTTTTAGTTTTATCTGTTGAACAGGACCAGCCATGAATAGATCTCAACTGTACTTTTGACATATTTATAACAGAGTCCAAGGTGCAGTAACAGAACAATATGGATTTGAGGTCATGTTGGCTGTTTGCCCCTGAACAACAGCAGAATGAGAATTTGTTTTGTTTCTTTTTCTTTTTGACCCTATATGTTCTCGATTTATTATTCTGGTTGATATGAAATGCAGTAATAGCTCCTCCACATTTGACACTGAGAGATGCATAAAAATACAGAATTGATTTACAAATGACTGACACAAATATTTCCCTGAGGGAATCTATCATAGTCACAGTCCGTCGCTGCGCATTACAATGCAAATGTCAAGGCCGAGCTGCTTTAGTATTTATTGAAACGCACACTGTCGCATTCGGCTTTTATCACTGAAGTCATTTCTCCTGAATTATACCTTTTTGTGTGGGTTTATGAGTGTTTACATACTCCGCAAAACCACAAACGTCCACCTCAACATCGACTGTGACGAAGGTATTTTTTAGCATGCATTTAGTCACACTTCATTTGCATAGTTTTACAAAGCTGTGCATTAAAAGAAAAGTTCTCGTTGTGTTTCTAAGCGAGATGCAGCACATTCAGAGTAAACAAAGGAAAGGAATTCACTCTCTCACACTCGCCCAAACACACCTTTGTCCGTTTTGTCTCCTGAGTTCCTTTCATGTAATGGATTTTTTATGAGGCTGTCAATCACATGCTCAGTGACATTAATAGCTGTGCGTGTGTGTGCGTGCTTTTTACTGACATTAGCATTGATATTACTGTAGTTCTGCTTTTATGTCTCATGACTTTTCCCTAGCCATCAGACTGTGGAAATGTTTTAGGACAAGCTTGCATCTGAAACCCCACAGAAATGAACAAAAACATTTATTTATACATGTTCATTCTCTGAACCATGTCATTCCCTTTCTTTGCTTTATGGATTGTGTTAATGTTCAATGAGAGCCTTTTTGCCTCACGTCTTCCAACGCGTTATTTCAAACCTGTGCGACTAACTTTCTTGCGTCAAGCACAAAAAGAGATGCTTAGAAGAATGTGCAAGCTGCTCTTTTACCATGGAAATGAATGACTCTCTCACTTTGATTGAATGCACAAAAAGCAGCTTGACCATTTTCCTAAATATCTCCTTTAGTGTTTCACACGAGAGAGTGATTGCATTTGATAATTGCAAAATAATATCTGTAAATATCGAACTGTCCGGTCAGACAGAGTATTTCAGAGAGTCGTGTTAAAAGGCAAGTTTACTGGAATATATTTGCTTCACGAAAGATATTCATTAGTTTTTCCAGGTGCATGTGCTGTCTAGCATTTCTGCCTGTGAATGCATGTCAAGTGTATGTACATTCTGGCTATTTATGTATGCAAATATATGCGTGCGTGAGCATCGACATGGCTTCCGTCCCGGACATGTCGATGCATCTCTCTCTCTCGTAACTGTTTCAATGTAACTCTTCTTGTTGCCGAGACCGTTTGCACCTGTTGCTGTGTTGATCTCAGGTAAAAGTGATTCTCCACATCGGAGCATCGCTTTCTACACATTCCTGTTCGCACTATATGTAGGTTCACATGGCTCGGTGCCATGACTGTACGTACATATCAGTGTTTGCTTGTTTGTATAAATTATTTCTATATAATTTATCATGTTTGCACAGACTAGTCCATGTGTCTTTATCTGTACGTAGTTCTATTACAACTCGATTTCTAAAGATACAACTACAATTTGCAATTGGTAAATTGAAAAAGATTGCACTCAAATTTAATTGGACACCTACTAGCAGACGAGACCGGAGATGAGCTCCGAGTCTGTTTGGAAATGCAGCTGGGACCTTGTTTTTCTGAAAGCCTTGTTGAGACGGAACCCATTTACAAAAAGCAAAGCTTGAGAAGAGCCACTGCCTCACAAAAACATGATAAAAGGAATCATGGGACAGCCTTGAAGTGAGCCTAGTGTGTGCCGGATTAATGAACGGCACCGTGGCTTCCCTCTCACATGCTTAATGTCCAACAAACTTGCCGTAAAGCTATTTATAGCTCTCAGCAATGGGCTGGAAAAAAACCTAATGTGAATTGGCGCATGCCGGATGCCACAAATTGGCACGCAAATGCATACAAATGCCCTCGATTTTAGTCCAAAAGGTTCAGCTGTCATTTTCTGCTGTTTAAGTATGTCTAGAAATTCAAGGCCGATTCCTAACACAAGTCTTTTCGTGTTTGGTTGACAGCTGAGGACACATGTGGTGATACTCTGAGGGGTTCAAGTGGCATCATTACGAGTCCCAATTTCCCGAGTGAATATTACAATAGTGCGGACTGTACGTGGACCATACTTGCTGATCCCGGAGACACCATCTCCATCATTTTTACAGACTTCCAGACGGAGGAAAAGTACGATTACTTGGAGGTGGAGGGGTCCGAGCCGCCAACAATATGGTGAGTCCCAATGCCTTGCTCGCCTGTGTTTATTCCCATGCTCATCCGTCTTTTGTTGGGTGCCAACCTGTCGAATCTTTGCTTAATCCCATTAAAAGAGTCATCGGCCCATGCGTGATCTCACCTTTGTAACTCTGTGAGTCTCGATTCGCTGTGATTTCGATGTAACACTGCATGCTTTAACAGCGTTCCTCATTTAATGTTGTTGTCATGCCTGTGTATCGTGTGTCGTTTCTGGATGTAATCGTTAGTCGTAATGGAAGCAGCTAATGTTTATATCATCATAATATTTCACCTCTGCTGTTTATTGACTGGGCTCAAATTGGGCTATTGATTCCCTCCCTCCAGCCTCGTCTACCCTGGTGATGATGGGTAGAAGATGGGTAATTATCACCAAGTGGTTTTTTGTGTTTGTTTTCTCCTTCGTACGCTGTGCCACATTTGTTTAAAGGGAAAAATCCATTGCGTGCTTGTTCTGCGTGCAGCTCTTAGAGGAAATGAACATGAGTATTGATCACCCGAAATGCCCTTCCTCTTCACTTTAATGTTATTAATTGAACTCTTGCCAAGTTTTTAATTATATCTCATTTGGAAAGTATGATTTTGATATCAGTCAGTGTCATGTAGGGCTGTGGTTAGGGTGCCAACCGATCAATATAACACTAAATCTTCACATATTTAAGAGAACAGAATTATGTTCCAGATTAAAGGGGTCTTGACATGTTTTTTAACACTTTCCCCGCCAGCGTTTTTGAAAAAGTTGCCATCCAGCGCCAGTGTTTAAGCCCATTTTCACGAAAGTTTCATGGCCTCCAGACAATTTTGTTGCATGAATAGCTGAACATGCAAAAGAAAGCCCTCTGCTTTTAAACAAAACAAAACACATTTTATTCTAGCTTAATGCAATACTCACTTGAATGTGTGCATGTTTCAAAAAAGAGCAAGACTTTGAGCAAGAAAGGTCATTTTGCACTAAAATCTACCAAAAACAAATGCTTATAAATGCTGCTTTTCAACCCTCGCTCTGAAATTATACATTTTTAAGGCACGGCTCCTTTAAAGCTTGACAGTAGGCGGCCACTGTTATGATTGGCTAACATCATTGCATAGGAAACCTTATAAACGACTGTTCTGTAAACACAAAACAATTTAAAGAAAAAGCATTTTGAAATCATTTACTAATGGTTTGTGATGCAGCTGCAGTCAAATTTCATCTGTCAATAAAAGTTTCTTTGCGAACTCTGCTTTACATGCTGCCTCGTGTAAACAAAGCAAAATGCTCCGAACAAACATATAATCCTTTGACACAATCCTGGAATAATCTATATCTATCTATGTTAGATATCTATCTATCTAATAATTAATATAATCTATCCAACTCCAGAGATGCAAATGAGCTGTTTATTCTGGTCACATTAAAGCGAACATTATTTCCCTCTTCCATTTGACCTGTTTTCGACAGACTGTCAGAAACTGCTGTCTGAATTCTGCATCCAGTGTAAATTCAGTGATTATTATGTTTTTTTTTTCTCTTGACTTGACGTGACGCTTATATCTGGTGTTTGCTAACTATTTGTTGATGTCTTGCTTTGGAGGCGGGCATTTTCAAATTAGTTTGCCGGTGTTTGCACATGTTGCTTGTGTAAAATCATAAATCTTGCAATAGCCAAACAAGCTGTTTTTGGAGCTTGATTAATTAAATTCTTTGTTTATAACGAGGAGCATATTTTAAGCTCTGAAACTTGCATCTTTTATAACAAAAGATACATATTTTATGGCAAATTTGATTTCTGATGTTGTGATCCCTTTAAATTTACACGAGGCGCAGTTTGTCCCAAATTTTTGCATCTTCAAGCCAAACAGCGACTATCTTTTTTCCTTTTTTTTTAGAGAATAAGTAAACTTTTCTAAAGTTTGTTTTTGGAAGCTTCAGAATAAAAATACAAAAGGTAATTTAGGGACATTTACATTCATGCATTTGGCAGATGCTTTTATCCAAATGCTTTCCCTGGGAATCGAACCCATGACTTTGATGTTGCAAGCGGCACTCTCTAATCTTAGAGACACAGGAAAGCTCCAAATTTAAAATAGGAAAAAGTCATATCAGTGTCATTTTATTTAGTATTTTCTGTTATTTAGTATTGAATTTTAGTCTTTTTTTGTAATTTTGTCATTTGTATTAGTTTTTAGGCGTTTTCATATAGTTTAAAATATATATATTTTTGCTCACACTTTAGATTAAGGTTCAATTCTCATTATTCACTGCAACTTTTGCCTTAATTAACCCTAATTAACTATTAATTGAGGTAATTGTTAGGTTGGATTATAGGATGTAGAATATGATCATGTAGAATAAGGCATTAATATGTGCTTTATAACAACTAATAAACAGACAATATCCTATTGATATTCATTATAATAGTTAATAGTGTAAACTCGTACTTGCTTATTTCCGTTAGTTGCCAAGGCAATTTTTTTTTAAGTCTGACATTTTAATCCACTATTTGTAATTCATGATATGTAATATATATGATGTATAATATGTACTTTATTTTTACTCTCAGGTGGAAACAGGCTTCGATAATTTTTGCTTGTGAACATATTTCACATAAAAATGTCTAAAATAAAAAAATGATTTTCCTTTTGAATTATCTATGTGCGATCATATTTCCCTGAAGTTATCATTTAAACAGTTAAAAGCTGACTGATGTGTGTGTGACACTATATTATGACATAAAACAACCTGTTTATGACATTCACATGTTAGTAAGCCAAACTCAAGCGTCTCAAATACATTTAGCACTTAACTCAGTCAATTATGGACTATTTTTACACTTGCATTGCTGCAGGCTCTGAAACTGTCTAGCAATTTTTTTTTGTCAGCGTACAGTGTGATCAAGGGTTTAGATGAAATTCAAATGTGGCGTAAAGAAATGCAGGGTGTCCCATATCTTCCAAAAAAAGAAAGCGAGAATGTCCCTTGCTCTCCTTCGTGGAAGTGCTGGTAAGATTTCACATGACGCGAAGCAAGCGGATGGTTTCAGGCACGCGCCGGTGACGTGTTAACACATTGTTTACATTGATTTATTCCAGACAGCCTCTTAGCAGCAAGCAAGGGGATGTCAGAGAGGATTTTAAAGCAAGCCAGAGAGCCTGATTTGAATATGCATGTTATGCAGATGAGCCGGTCCTTCTCCAGTGCTGATTGCTGCATAAACAAAGCACAGCGGACATCTGAGGTTTGCCGCTGATACGTGTCGATGTGAACGCAACAAGCTTCACTGCCCCGTGTTTGCAATGCTCATTCATCCGAGACTAGATCAACAGATAAACCTGCCTCATCACTTAATCACATCTGGCATTAGTTTTGTGGTGCATTAATTTGTCTTGTGTAAAAATGTTTTTTTTTTGGCGATCTCGCCTGACCTGTTTTGTATGTTGGGATTAGGCGACGCCACACGTCACCCTGTCGTTTAGAGAGCATCCTCACATCTCTCTCACGTGCTTCTGGGTCACCGCCTTTCAATGATTGCCTCTTATTGAATTAGTCAAAGCCAGGAGACGGTGGAAACTCCTGAAAAAAGCAGCACAGGTAGTTCTGTGCGTTCCAGCGACGCGCACTTGATGTCTTTAATAAAGGATGAGCTGCATTCTCCCTGCTGTAGTCTGATTATTTACCCAGTGTTTCCTGCTCGAAGTAGCTCTGCATTTGGGGCCGGTCACCCTGCCAGAGCCCTGATGTCAGCCGGAGCAAACACTTTGAAATTGAAATGATAATTTAGCTGTATTAGTATGATAATTTATTGTCTATTTTGCACCTGTTTTCTGTTGCAAAGGCAATTTAGAAAAACTGACAGTGGCGGTTCAAAGCACATGCTGTTTCTTGTTTGTGGTGACAGTACATTTCAAATGTTTGTTTTGCTGCTAATTGTCCATCAATGATGTTGTAAATGATGTGTGATGACTAGAAAAAAAGATGTTTGCTATTTTTAGCATTAATATGATGGGTTTATACTCCATTTTAATCTAACAAAAACAACAACAACATATTTTAATAAATTGTGATTATTATCATTATAATCATCATCATAACAATTTGAGTGAAAAAATCTATTGAAAAATTTATTAGAATATTAAATAGTTCTCATTCATTTTCGGTCATAAGTATTGTGTTTTAAGCATTCTTCATTTCTATTAATTTCTATTTTTAAATAAGATTTGAAATAACTCCATATTTTATGTTATTATTTTACTGTATTCTGTGAGCTATTATTATCGAAAATATATTATATATTATTATTATTCAGTGAAAAGTTCAATTGTAAAATTTCTTAGCATTCAGAATCTTTTTTTCATACATTTTAGGCCATAAGATTTGTGTTGAAAAAGTTTTAGTTTATTTCCTGATTTAAATTAGATTTTGAATTGGATTAGATTAGATTTTTTCGTAATGTATTGATTTATTTTATTTTTTTATTTTTTTATTATTATTATTTTTAATGTAAACAACAATTATTATTATTATTATTATTAATCATCAGCAGCATAACAATTTGAACTAGAGAGGATAAAGTTCGTCGAGACAAACTTTAGAAGTTGGCTGAGAACGTCGCACCGGAAACGTTAATTTAGCTAATTAACGTTAATTTAGGGTAACTGGAGTGGTTGCTAGGGTAACCAGAGTGGTTGCTAGGGTGTTGCTAGGCAGTTGCTAGGGTAACTGGAGTGGTTGCTAGGGTGTTGCTAGGTGGTTGCTAGGGTGTTGCTAAGGAGTTGCTAGGGTAACCAGAGTGGTTGCTAGGCGGGTGCTAGGGTAACCCTGGGTGGTTGCTAGGGTGTTGCTAAGGAGTTGCTAGGGTAACCAGAGTGGTTGCTAGGGTGTTGCTAAGGTAACCGGGGCGGTTGCTAGGCGGTTGCTAGGCGGTTGCTAGGGTATTTTGGGTGGTTGCTAGGGTGTTGCTAGGTGGTTGCTAGGGTAACCAGTGTTGTTGCTAGGGTGCTTCTAGGTGGTTGCTAGGGTAGCCTGGGTGGTTGCTAGGGTGTTGCTAAGGAGTTGCTAGGGTAACCAGAGTGGTTGCTAGGGTGTTGCTAAGGTAACCGGGGCGGTTGCTAGGCAGTTGCTAGGGTATTTTGGGTGGTTGCTAGGGTGTTGCTAGGTGGTTGCTAGGGTAACCAGTGTGGTTGCTAGGGTGTTTCTAGGTGGTTGCTAGGGTAACCTGGGTGGTTGCTAGGGTGTTGCTAAGGAGTTGCTAGGGTAGCCAGAGTGGTTGCTAGGGTGTTGCTAAGGTAACCGGGGCGGTTGCTAGGGTATTTTGGGTGGTTGCTAGGGTGTTGCTAGGTGGTTGCTAGGGTATCCTGGGTGGTTGCTAGGGTGTTGCTAGGCAGTTGCTAGGGTATCTGGGGTGGTTGCTAGGCTGTTGCTAGGTGGTTGCTAGGGTATTTTGGGTGGTTGCTAGGCAGTTGCTAGGGTAAACAGGGTGGTTGCTAGGATGTTGCTAGGCAGTTGTGAGGTCTTCTGGGTACTTACTATGGCATTCCTAGCAAAATTTAACACTTAGCTAACCACTATTAGCATGTAGCTATTCACTGCTAGCATATGTAGCATGTTGGAAGTCCTGTTTGCTAGCATGAGTCAATAGAGCCAACCCCCATGTCTCTACGATGCTCGGATCCAGAGATATAGGTCTGGCTAAACGGTTGCTAGGGTACTCTGTTTGGTTGTTAGGGAGTGGCTTCATAATGATCCTGAGACAGTAATTGGTTACCTGATTAAAAAGAGCCCTCCCCCTTGAGTGTACGATACTGTGATACAGAGTTATGTTCAATACAAAATCCCTGTGCAAGTTACCATGAAACATGAAGGGAATGAAACAGGAAACAGGAAGTGCAAGCACTTCCTGTTTCCTGTCATTTGCCATATTAGGTAGAATGGCAGCATCACTGATTCTGATTGGATGAGAAACAGTTGATAGAACCGCCCCTTCACTGACTCTCAGCAGCTGCAGTGTTTAGATTTGAATTTTGACAGTTGGATTTTGAAATATCTGAACATTCCGCAATGCAAAGTCAATGGGACTTTTTTGGGGGCTTTTTTCGGCATTTTTAGGAAAACCTGCGGCCTGTTCTGATTTTGGGGTCTGTAGCACTAACGCTGTAGGACGAGATGCGTTTAGAAAAAGGTGCTCAGAAGAATAATAATAATAAAAATAATAATAATAATAAAAATAAGTTTATTAGCATTTCAATATGTTGGCTGCTTCTCAGCCAACTTAATAATAAGTTTATAACAACATCAGTAAGTTGGCTGCTTCTCAGCCAACTTAATGAAAGGTATTGAAACATTTTAATTTAGAATTTCCATAGCATGGAAATTCTAATTCTGTTTGAATTCGGTTTGAAAAAATTTTAAGTCATGAAATATTTAGTTTATTTCCTGATTTAAATTTGATTTTGAATTAGATTAGATCAGATTGTTCCTATTTTATTTTTATTATATTTTTAATGTGAACAATTATTATTATTATTATTATTAATAATAATAATCA